>JAMKCH010027781.1:0-31794 GCA_023653785.1 Ophioderma brevispina
GAGTAATAGGTCTTCTGAATAGCGACCTGCTATTCTGACTTGCCTATTCGCTCTACTCAGATGGAAATTCGCAATTGTGTATTTTCTGTCCATAAATGCGTAGAAATTACAACATAGTGCATAGTGGCCTATGGGACACATCTGTGCATCTGCTCATAACATCAAAACCATCAACTAAAATTTTGGAAATAACATCTCTCTGTGATTTTCATGTGCAATATTTCACGGTATCTGCTTGAACTTCACTTCATATTCCATAATCCATTTTTGTAAAGGATCATGTTGATGGAAAATATTAACGAAACTCATCATACCAGGTTTAACATACACTATAATTGGCGATGGCTTTGAGGAAATGACATTTGTCCGTTTGATAATATCCACATATACCACGTATGCTGTGTCTGTGTAGTCACAGGATGTTTCCAGAACAATACCATGTGGTGTTCGCCTTTCATAATGAAGAGGTAATCGTTTAGGCTAACTACTGTGGTCATGATACCGAATACTATCTGTGATGCTAGATGCCAGTGCCGCAATTCGTCAGACCGATTTGATGGTGAGCACACGCAAAGATTTTCATCAACTCCTACATCTCTGCAATCATCATACACAGAATATACAGTTATTCTCTCATAATAAAGAAGTTCTACAGACGACGTATTCGAAGTACTTGAGGTTATTTGAACCTGAACGCTAAAAATGTCCTCACTCTGTGGAGCTTTGGAACCAGCTGGTACATGTATATCCATTTCTATCTTGGTGCGCATCTGGAAATAAGAATGAGGACAAAATGACCCATAGCGCTATTATTATGTTAATGAAAAACAAGCATAATTGAGATGCATGAGATCTATTTTAGAATAAAAGTATTAGCACTAATTTAATCCAAGTAGTAGTGAGATGGATGAGATTTTAGAATAAAAGTATTAGCACTAATTTAATCCAGCTCGATTTTTAAAAAACGTGCTGTGTTAAAGGGACATTTCGTTATCCACAGCTCGTCCCCTCGACTTACCTAAAAAATTGAGATTTTTATAGCATTTGAACCGTTCCCAAGTATAGCATGTGTGCCTAATTTTACGTGCAAAATCGATCTTCTCAGGAAAAAAAATCGAAATTTTGAATAAGCCTGTAACAGTTTCTTTATGTGTAAATCAAGTAATTTTGTAAAAAAAAAACCTCCGGAGTGTTTGTTTTTTCAATGGCTTAGGTTGCACAAATAAAACGCAACGATATAGACATGATCAAAATTGTGTAAATTTCCGTGTAAACCTTCTAGACTGGTTCATGACCTTCCTATTTATGTTTTCATTACCTAGATGTTCTCAATTTACTAGTGGTACGTAAAATTATCTATTAAAATCACTAATTCGTGACTAAAAATGAATGGAAAAGGCTAAAAACGACTAACCTACGTCGATTTCAAACAAGGGCCCTTCTAGATGGCTATCATGATAACCCTTGGCAAGTTGGCATAAAACTATTTTAGCTCTCGATGAAATATATCCAGGTTTTAAGGAATTTTGTATTTTGCTGGAAATGTGCCCATGTCCCTATAAAAGGGTACGTCATCTTACCTTAGTGTTTGTTGCAAAGACATTGGTGATCCCTCTTCCAAAGAGCCTTTCACAAGATCCAAATCCCGAAAGCGTTTGTGAATTTGCAGCTAGGAATTGTTCTTGAATCTTATTGTTGAGTTCACCCAACGCAAATTCTGCTATTGTCACGACTAGAGTTGTATTTGAAATCCTTTCAATTTGGTGTTCGTCTTGGCATATGCATGTTTTACTTTCTAGCTCTAATCCCATGGAATTGCAAGATCTCTTAGGACTAATAGGATGAAATAGTCCTTTCGGATGTACATCAAAACGTTTATCAGTGGTTACTGTTTGATTGTCAACAGCAGGAATTAGTGTGAGCAATGTTTGTCGTAAGTCTAGAATATTTATCAAACGGTTTTGGTTAGTGGCAAGGGCTTTTAGTTTTTCTTTACCCAAAACTGTCTGTAGATCTTTTGAGGCAAGGATAAAAAACACTGGATGAGCCATTTCGATTTTAAATTCTGGCGATCGCTTCAAAAAGTCACCGTATCTATTGCCGTGATCTCCAAACATTAGAGTTATTGTGTTGTCCTGTTTACTGAGAAACGAAATGTACTTGGATAGACTATCATCAACAGTTTGTATACGACGCCCGCTAGCCTCGTGTCCTTGATTAAGAAAAGCAATGTTGAAAAATGGTCTTTTGACAGAATGAAGCTGAGTCTGTAACGCTTCCAGGGAGGACAAAAGATAGTGGATATGGTGGTATCCGTTATAGCACACAATTGGACTATTATCGTAATGGTTAAGGTATGGCACGTCGTTGGCTTTCAGTAATTCACAAAGCGATAATGATATGTCAATTTGATCTATTCCTTTAGACCTCCGAAGTTCTTGCAGCTTTTCCCAGGGAAAAGATGTTCTGTCTCCTTGGAATCTTCTCCATTTTGTTTTTTCAGCAAACCATGGACCGCCAGCAGCAGAGCGCCAACATATATCTTCTATCCAATTCACCAAAATAACCTTCATTTTTAAACAAAGATAGAAGATTACCCATTCCGCACTCCAGGGTCTTACCCTCTTTTACCTTCCCAGACGTGAGGGCTATCAAGGCTGCAATGGTTCCGCCCTCTATGGACTGCAGTAAATTATAACTGAAGACATGCGCACTATTGTCTTTCTTGATTGTCCGAAAGGCTTTAACCGATTTGGGCAATGATCTATAAAACTGGCTGTGAGATGTGGAATCCACCCAGATAATATTGATATTTATTGCATCTTTACAAGTATCATTTTTGCATGGATTTGGAAGTAGTTACGGGGTATGGCATTAGCGTTAGCAACGCTATTGTCTTTAAGATTGCAATTCAGAAAACAGAATCCGTAGTTGCCATTGCTTTCATTTTTCTGTAAAAAGTCACTGATAACATTTTCCAAGATTTGAGCATTAGGTAATTGTCTCCAGGAAAGAATTCCTCTGCTAGGGTTAATAGTACCCAGTGAAATGGGACCTCTACATTCGTTGCTGGAACAATTGACGACAAAGCCCTTCCCGTTGGTCTGTAAATAAAGTACAGAGTAATCTTTGACCATGTTCTTTTACTAAGAGGTTTCAAAGTGAACATTAAAAGTAGACATTCCCTCCAAAATATAGAAATATTTATAGAGTGTATTCAGACAGCAAAACAAACTTATAGACCGGCAGCCCAGAAGGTTTTGGTCAAACGAACGAGATACCAATATCTGAATACGGGAAAATTAAGAGAAAATATAACTTTTGCAAATATGATTGTCTGTCGGTGAACCGTTGCTGCGTGTGGCCCTGGGAGAGGGGTTAAGTTACTATGGGGTCAAATGTTTAATCCGTTCTAAATCTAAATTAATATCGCTCAAATTATTCCTTAGGTAACAGGAGTAAAAACGTCAATTGGGTCACATGCGTCTGGTGCCTCCTTTCCAAGATATATGTGTTAAAAGCATCATGGAGGTCGTTTCTGATATCATATCAAATAAACAAGATTTGCATTGGAATTGAAGTTTCTAGAAATCTATGATCGCAATAATTCATGTCGATTGTTTTAAAAGTTTTCTTCCACTTTTTACACTGCTTTCTTCATAATTAAAATAATACTTATTGTAAACCCAATCCTGCCGTCCTTTGTGACAATCTCATCTGTACTGAATTCAAGCTTTTCATTCGATATCGGTGATTTCACATATCGGACCAGCTTGGAATTCATAACCTTCTTCAGTGCACTGTGTATCTTGACAGGAGTGTGGAAATTAAATGGAAAAATACAGCGAGTAAACTTGCGTCATCCCCTGGCACGATGGCAGTATGGAACATGACCTTTGACTTGGTTTATGACCTGTGACATCATGCACATAAGAAGGAACCCCTATTACACCTTAACCCAAAGTCTGGTTTAGATCGGACTTAAACTTTTCGAAGAAGACCTGAAAAACGAAAACCTAACCAAACTGGAACGCACACACACACACGCATACACACGCTCGCACACACACACGCATACACACGCTCGCACGCACACACACACACGCTCGCGCGACCCCAGATGACATTTGACCTTGCTCTATGACCTTTGACATCATCGACGTATGAAGGAACCCCTAGTGCACCTTCACACCCCAGGTCTTATTTAAATCGGAATTCAACTTTTCGAAGAAGACCTAAAAAACGAAAACCTAACCAAACTGGAATAAACATACGGACATGCGAGCACCTCGCAAAATCCCCCTACTGCTGTTCAAGCCAGGGGGATAATAAAAAGCATATAGAGCAGGAAAGCACTTTTAAAGGGTGTTAACATCATGATGTACAGAGGTGGTTTATATTTTTAATATTTTTGTTTCCAATCCTGCGCTTTTATACACATAAAACCAAAGGAGTGAACAATGACAGGTAGGAGAAAAAGCTAGTATACATGTATTTACTCTTGATGTTATTGTCTCGGTACCTGTATTTGACAAATGATGGTAGTCCTTTGGTGGTTCTCAGTACATTCTGGTATAGGCTTCGAAAAGAAAGTCTGGTTGGCCACTTCACAAAACCCTTTGACCGGTTGAGGGCGTTTACAGCTAACATAAGACGGATGCGAAGTTTTGGGGTCGAACCGTGGTATTTTGCAAATATCTTCAGCCTGAAGATAAAAGGTACAAAATCTGCAATGAATCTTTTTCGTATAAGAGTTAATACCAACGTTGCGTTGTTAAAGCAGCTATGCACAGTCGGATGGTCTGTACTATCTCGAGCAAGTGACAAAACCTACCAGGGCGTATTCTGGTCCAGAATATAATTTATGTGCTTCAATAAAATCTTCGTGTTAAAAGTTGACAAACGAGTTTTACGGTGATCTGAAGGTGTTGAATTAAAAAATAATTGCTTGTCACACTCAATTGTGAGCTTTGACAAAATGGTAATGTGTGTAAGGCGGTGTCATAAAAGTAGTCCGATTGTGCTAGAATGCTTGTTATTAGTTTTGTTAAGTCCCAATGACCTTTGCCCCATATACAAATTATAGCGTCAGTTAACCAAAAGGGTTGTATAGTACATGTTTAACTGTATTTTTGTGAAAATTACATATACAATCTTGCAACCAAGGTTTTTTTTAAATTAAAATTGTACGAAGATCCCAAAAATCATAAGTGTCATTTTTAAAGTGTGTTCTTTTTTTTTAAATTCCAATCAACATTCAGGTAACATACATGTACACATCCAGCTAGTTCAAACAAATATAAAGATACACGATTATATAAAAAAATATCATTTACATAAATTACATGTTATAGAAAAAATAGATGAAAATAGATGAAAATGAGGAGGGAGGTTGATTATTGACAGGCCAAAAAAAGTAGATTAAAGAGAAGAAAATACATAAACACGCCCGGCCGAAACGTGAATAGTATGAAAAAAAATATGCCTTAGTCAACAACTCCCTCTCCATTCAGAAAGATCTGACATGTATAAAATTACCATATGAATGGAGGTTGAAAAATTCTATACCACATTGAAAAAAAAAATAAAAAATACAACCCAACAATTGCCAAAACACACACACACACACACACAATCACACACTCACACACACACTCACTCTCACACACACACACAAACACAAAGATAAAAAGACAAAAACAGGCACGCACAGACATACACACAGACACACACTCACAGACACACATACTCACACACACACCCACACACACACACCCACACACACACACACACACAAAATTCCCACACTCCCCGTGCTCACAACAATCCGAAAACAAACAAAAGACAACATCAAATACCAGGACAAATCAGCCTAAGAATAAAACATCCCACCTTCTGTTCCATAACTTTAACTTGTCTTGGTTCAGTGCTATTTCTTTCTCAACAAAACAGTTCAACTTCAATTTACTGATAAAATGGTAAACATTAGGAATCAACCTGTTACACCTGCAACAGTATAAATAATATTTAGCATGAAGGATAACAAAATTATAGCAATATTTACTCGGGTCTAACATACCAAAAATAACATCCTCCTTTTAATATCTACCTTATTGCACAGATCATAGATGTACGTTTTGACCAAAAGGATCTCGAAATATTGCAATCCCCAAAAGAGATGGATAATTGACCAATGTCCTGATTGCACATTGAACAAAGGTTTGGATGTTTACTTGATAATAAACAAAAACTTATTAACAGGGAGATAGCGATGTAATATTGAAACTGACAAAATATCTTAATTTAGTTGATAAGGTAGATTGAAAAGGAGGAATGAGATAAGTATCCTCCAATTAACAATTAGAATCATTGAAAAAGGGCACCATCCCATTTATTTTCAGCAATCGGCTTTTACAAAGATTTTCTTTACACAATGGTTGTGGGATATACTTGCACACCTTATTGGTATTACAGACTTCATTAACCAAATCTATTTGCTACATGTATGTTTCATTAGCCCATTATATTTTTTTGTTTCCAAGAATGTGGGAATAGAATAGATTAGTGAAATGTAGTCCATAGGTACATTTCTCTAGCGCGTACTTAGTCAAATAAATTCATTGAATGTTGAAAAACTTAAACTTGCCATCATCCCTACTTAAATCTTTAAATATTTCACACCCTACTACACCATCTTTCTCTATACAGAATGATTATCACTTTTAATGAAGATTATTCCACAATATTTTTGTTTATATGGATCAACATGGAAGACTCAAGCACATCGCACCAAGCAAGAGCAATGTTCTTAATAACTACCCTGGTTACAACTATGGATTAATTTTTTTTTTCCCTGATATGTTGGATGTTGCAGTTCCAAAACACATTCCCGCCAAACAGGTTTCAATTGTGATGGAAAATATTTTCCATTTACCCTTATTGTTGTGGTCCAGCAGAGTGTAACCCAAGCTATCTTCCAGGCCCTAATAATGGAAGGATGTGGCACATACTAGACCGCCATCTTCATAATTCCCAATAATGGTATTTCTCTTTATTTTGTCCGGCCTACCCGCCCAAAGGAACTTGTAAACTACTGATTCCAGATCATTTACAATGTTTTAAATGGGTCAGGCAGGACGACAGAATAAAGATCACTTGAGAAAGCCCAAAATTTAAGATTGGTAATCCTACCAAGAGGGTGTCAATCTCTGCTGGACCAAATTCTAAGAATATCTTTAATTTCTGAAAACTTAGGGGTAAAATTCAACTCAACATATTGTTATGATCCGGCGTGAAAAACTAGCCAATAATGGCCAGGACCATTAGAAAAAGACATATTAAATGAACAAATGGCAGGAGGCTTATTACGAAAGCTGCCCAGAGGGATAAGCTCAGACTTATTCAAGTTCATTTTAAGACCAGAGTAGGTCTTAAATTTTCCTTGAGAACTTAATAGCATAATCAAGAGAGGATGTTCTCTAAATACATAGTATTAATTGTCAGCAGTATGATTAATAAGAACTAGTTGAATTCAAGATTTTTGATACTTTAATATAGCATTATTCCTCATACCATACTTAAATTTTTTCCCACAGATAATAAATAACTAAAAGGGCTAAAGGGGACACCCTTGAACAACGTCCACAAAAAAGGTTAAAAACGAAGGCGAAGCATTCCTGTTAATAACCCAAGATGAGATATCGTTATAGAAAACCTGAACCCAGTTTAATGATATCTTTAACCAAAATTAAATTATTTAGGGCACTGACAAAAAAGGCATTCAGTTTTGTCAAAAGCTTTTTTCGAATCATCATAACATAAACCTAAATATTTTTGAATCAATAATCATAACATCCAAAGCAAGGCGAATATTTTCATCACCAATAAAGCTCCTTTAATGAACCATTCTGGTCCTCAATAATAATATCATAAATAACCCTTTTTTAAACGTAAAGCAATACATTTTTGCAACAATCTTGTAATCAGTGTTTGAGAAGTGAAATTGGGCCGCCATTTTTTATGAGAAGTAAGATCTTTATTTTTTTTTTTTTTTGGTATCAAATGAATGAATCTCTTCGTTGATCAGCCCGACAATTACCGTTCGAAAAGAAAAATTGAAAGAATCAACAATAATTTGGCCAATGTCTTTAAAGAAACACGTATACCCGCGACAGGAAAGCCATCGGTACCTGGGTTTTGTTTGTTGGGCATGGACTTAAGAGCAATTAAACATTCATGGAAAGAAATCAAACCTTCACACTGTCCCTCTGGCTATCACTATTTTGGGCAAACAGTGCCTGATGTCAGAAAATTCATCATATTGCAATCAGGAAGGATTGTTGGAGCTATATAAATTTCCATAAAAAGACTTTCTCCTCATTGCATTATATCCTTAGCGTCAGTGACGATGGTCCATCTCCTGTCTCAAGCTTTGTGATAACCTTTTGCCTTTGTTTGTTCTTGTTTTCAGATATAAATAACGGGAATTTTTTTCACCATACTCAATCTCCTTTTGCCCGAGATCTTATCATACAACCTTTAGTGTGGTAATTGTATAAGGAATCCAAATTAGTTCTACATTCATAAAATCTGCTTAGAGATGTCATCAATTGGTTAGATGCATAATGCGCTCAAGCTCCTCCAGCTTATTTGACAGTCCTCTTCATACTTTTTCCTTTGGTTTAGAAATTTGATGAGAATTGGATTGTCACTGAACGGATCTGACTTTCATACAACTCCCAACAAATTTGGATTCATCCAAGTCTCCTTTACTTTAGTCTCATTAATACAATTTTTAACACAGCATCACGTAATCGGGCTCATGAAGTAATGAAACTTAAATTTCCAGTAACCCCGACCTCGGCCTCATTGGTGGGACAATAAAAATGTCAATTAAAGAATGTGTCAGTTTTAAAACCAGGTGAAATTTTACAGCTATCAGTCTGGGCTTTAAATTAAAGAGATAAGGAAAAAATCGAGCCACATTGAAATAGGAGGCCATTAAATGAACGCAAGAAATTGGCATAAATTTGGGTATTGCTCCCTCCAATATCAATGAGATCGAATAAAGTGTGGGTTCTTGTATGTATTCTAGGGCCAAGGCTTATACAGGGTGTCCAAGTGTAAAAAGGGTCAAAATGTGTTTTAAGTAAACATCAACCTTACAAGGGTTTCAGAAAGGTTTAGCTTCCCCTATCCTTAGGGTTCAGTTCAAGATTTATAAGTTAGGCAAAACGGGTCAAGGTAAATATTAGATTTCATCAAGTTTGTTTTAAAAATGTGCCCAAATTGGTTCGTCTTGCTGTAAAAAGCCGAAAATAATAGGTCTCATTGTCTATGACGTTTTGATGAACAATTAAGAATGGCAAATATGGCAGGGGTCCACAGGGTCTATGGGAGATCACTGGCACTCTCCCTAGCTGTAAGGCCTCACTTTAAAGGTGAAATTTAAAATATGGATAAATGAACGATTAAAACATTATCACCAAAAATCGGACCATTCTGTGAATGATGACCTTGAACTCTCTCCTTGAACGCCTACTGTACTCAAGCAGTAAGGATATAGCAAACTACCTCTTTAGAACCCTTATAATTTCCAAACCACTAACAACATCTGGCCTGGCATCCTCTGCCAAAAAGGTTTAGAACAAAGGTAAAAATGGGAGCAAGGCTAAGTTGCATTTAAAAAATAGTACAAAAACTGGAACTTCCTGTTCCATATTTTGTGTTATAATTGTTTAAAAGATGAAATCTGCACAATCTCAGATTAAATCAGTCTGGAGTCCCTTTTACCAAGTAATTACAGTACTAATTACGCCACACCCACTGGAAATATTTCGACTTACGATGGGCATTTGTGACCCCGCCCCCCCCCATGAAAACCAAGGAGAACATTCAGATATTATATCCCAGTTGCAAATCCAAATGGTCATAATCTCTGTGCAATACAACGTCCATTTACTGATTTGAGTTGGGGAGAAAATACACTGTAATAACAGCAACTTACCAATCGCATGGTTTTTTTTTTTTTTTTTTTTACCTAATATTACCCCAAAAAAAAATTTTTTTTGCTCAAAGGTCACACATTTGTGACGGGCTGCCATTTAAGAACGAAATGAATATGACATTTTCTATTTGTGCCCTACCTTAGTTACCCCAATAATTATCCCTGAGGAGGGTTAGAGCAAATCCAAGGTGTATGGTGACTCCCTCCCTGTTTTGGCATGAAAACCTTATGAACTCATTCATAATTTTAATAGTGCGCAACATGCCTGAAATCGTTTTTGACAATTATCTTAAAAACCTTTGACTTTCGGATATAAAAAATGTATGACTGACTCCCCGCCCATAATATTGCTATGCTCATCATTTTGAGTGGTGCTGCGCCGAAATACCCGGGCTATGCCGAACGCCCGGTGTTTCGGCAATTATTCGTTAGCTGAAAATGCGTGGCTATACGTCATTAACCCTGCCGACTCCCTATTGCATAGACCCATACCCCATACACCCACCCCGGCGGCCATCCCCACACACACAATAGGTACATCATATGATTCCTGCTGATGCAAGTCTAATCCGACCCTAATAACCAACCCTAACCTAATTCCCTAACCCTAATCTTACCCCTAGGTCCTATAGGCCATATAACCCCGACCCTAAACCTAACCCGGTTGCACCGGCCTAAGGGGACCTTTAACAATGGGAGCCATGTATATCAATGCGTATACATTGTCCGATTCGCTACCTTGCTCAAACGAACGTTTAGCCAAGGGGTCCTTTCATGGGGTCTATGTTGGGGCTTTTTGGTGTTTACAAAGATCGTATTTACGTCTACTAATACATACTTCTTGTTTCGAATGCAAAAACCTGATTTTAATGAGTTGCATTGTAGAATTGTCTATAAAATCACTAAAAGCGTAAACACGTGCTCTACACTAAACAGCCTTATTTTCCACTTCCCTTCTCCCTGCCGAATGCCCGGTAATTTCGCAGTTCCCGAGTGAGGGAATGTTGCACCCGTGTTATTCGGTCACCGGGGTGTTTCGGCACAAATGTGGTCTTCGCCCCCTCCTAGGTCCAACGGTTCTGTAGATACAGTCAAGTAGTACTTGCGCTTCAAAAGGGTGTAACCCCCAAAAGGGCGTTGGCCATTTCAGCATTTTCGGCGTCATTGGGAATTATGTTTCCAAACCAATATTTGTTCCTGGACCTCAATAGTGGATTCCTGATCGTTTAGCTCTGGCAATACAAATGACGACGGCTTTTTGCCTTTCTCATAATGCCGGACAAAATGTTTTACTTTTCTCGAGATCGCCGCCCGCTATCCAGTGTAGAGGTCAGTGAAAATTCTCAGCAAGTTTCAGTAAGCTAGGGGGTCAAAATTTTGACGTCACTGTGGCTTATAACAAGATTAATTGCCGGTTAATACTTAGATCTGTATTGAAAAAACATTGGTGTCAAATTGTATATGAAACAATACACCAAAACGTTAATTACATTCCTTCCCCGTGTACTTAGTCCCCCAGGACCTGCTTAGACCCACCGCCTACAATTCATCCGCCAGAGATTCTGAGACTTGATTTGAGTTTGTTGGAAACATTTACCTTTAAGGATCACACAGGTGCTTTTTTCGAAACGGTGGAATTCCGAAATCCAGATTGGCCAGCCGGTAGCCATTTTAAAAATATAAATTTTGATATCTAAAAGTATGTGTAAATACCTCGTTTTAGGGGTTTTAGGTTGCTGGGAATTCCATTTCTGACTCGTTTTTATCATTAGAGGTCCATGTTTTACGTGGTATGGATTTGGAATTCCAAGATGTCACTCGGCAGTCACATGAAAAGTACACAGTTTGAGTGACTTAACCGAGTTATGTTTAAAACATCGTTTATTGGGTTTTTAGATGCTGGAATTCTTTCTGACATCGTTTATATCATTAGAAGTCCATGTTACGTGGTATGGATTTGGAATTCCAAGATGGCCGCGGCCTGTCATATGTAATAACAATTTTGAAAGACGCATCCTAGAATTATAATATGTAATACCTTGTTGTATATGGTTGTAGGTGGAGGAAATCCATATTTGACACCATTTTTAAGAGTAGACGAACCAAAGTTAGGGTCAAGAATTCAATTAGACCATTTGATAACATGCTAGACCATTAATTTGTTGTCAGCCCACTTTGAATTTTCAAATGGCCACCACTCATTAACTACTTTTGTTGCCTATATCTTGGTCCCTGATTCGTAGAGCAAAATTCTGGTGGTCTGATTAACAACCCCTGTTTTTTAGGGTCCAGGAATTCAATGACACCATTTGATAACAATGCGGACCATACATGTGCGTCAGCAATCTTGACTTCAAATGGCCGCCAAGAAAAGATTAATAATTACATACTTCGCCTTTGAGAGAGGTAGAGCAAGCATGATTCTGGTGTTTATACCCATGTTTAACCGGTTCAAGGAATCCCAAAAAGGATCAAGTTACTTTAACTGGGAAACTTTAACTGGGTTCTTTGTTTGTGGCAGGCCATTGGTTATTTGTTTGAACTTAATTCCATCCATTGGAGTAGGAACACCAAGTATAGAATATAATGTCAGAATTGAACAAAGTCATTCATTTGGTACATTAGTTGATGGATTGGACATATTATAAGAGACATTTATGGCCACAACACAACCATGACATGTTTGGCAGTGAACAAATGTGTGGTGACAGAATGGCATGTCATTGTAAGACATTGGTGGTGACCACTTGTATTTACCAATGTTTCTTGAAAGGCATCTATGAGGTAAGTTGACAATATCGATAGTGCACACTTACTTAGTCCGTATGTACACTAGATCTGGCGAAGTTTGATTTTACGTGACATTGTTGGCTATGGTGTCATAAGTGTCATATTGAAGTGACATAGTTTGTTGGTATCATAATTGGCAGGGATATTGCTGATGTCATAATTGACAGTGACATAGCCGATGGTGTCAGCGTTGGCTGTCATCATTGGAAGTAAACATTAGCTTGACGGTGTCATATTGGCAGTGGGCCTAATTTGAAAGTAACATAGCTGATGGTGTAATAATTCGCAGTGTCGTAATGGAAATGTTTATTTTTGTTGGTGACGAGTTTGGATCATGCATCATCAGTGTCATCGCTGTCTTCGTCCTCACCATCTGAATTCGTAGTCACCCGAAATCACTTGTATCCAGTCTCTCTACTTCATCTGCAAGAGCTTCGGGAAAAATCGTACAATCAACCCATAGTGGTTCTAAATGCCCAGATTGAGTGTCTATCCATGTCCTCAGTTTGGAGATGCAAAGTCTACAACCTACAACGTAGTAAGCTGCTCATTCTCCATATAGCACCTGATAGTTCACTCTACGCAGAATATGTTTGTCGTAATGCTGCACGACATGGGGGTAACGTGGCAAGTGAACATTGCAGCCGAGGTGCAAATATACCTCTCATAACATTCGCCTTGATGAAAGTGTACCTGAGGCTATCATCACCACGCTCTTGAATCTTGGTACGTACGCCAAACAGCGATATATGTTCATTCTCCTACACTTTTCCTTCTCTTCACCATCACCATCTGTTTTGACACTGGACCAGAAACAAAAGACTCTCAATCTAACAGAAATGGTTTTCTCAGGAGTAGTTGTTGGCTGTTGGCCCTACATGCCTTCACACTTGTGATAACACTCACAGTGCCTTCAATGTGACGTGAAGGTGAAACCTATCAAAGTGATGCAGAAACTTCCAAAGTTCCAACCCTCCTAGCAGACCTAGGAAGTGCATGGGAGGTCAATAAGGAATTGTTTTGCCCGATTTCGAAGAATTTTCCATGTGCAAATCTATGGGTCGGAACCGAGATTCACGAGTTTTCACTCACAATCCAATGGATAATGTTGTGATACGGTATGATGTGCACCCCTCGCCATGTCGTGCGCATTACAACAACACCTCCGTAGAGTGAACTATCCAGGTTGCTATAATGGAGACTCCGACTAGCAGATACTCCGGTTGTAGAAAAAAAAACCCCAATTTCCCTCTCCACTGATGGGACATGGATGACACTATACTCTTGGCACTTATAACTCATTATGGGTTTGGATGCCCGATTCTTTTCGAAACTCTTGCATATGAAGAAGAGAGACTTGATACAATTGATTTTGATTACGATGATTCCAACGATCAGGACTCTCCACCTGTTTCAACAGAATTAAGACAGCGATACTCTGATGATGGCGTTATCCAACTATGTCACCAAAAAATCATACATTTCCAATTAATGACAATGCCACTTATGACACCATCAGCTATGTCCACTTCCAATTATACCTGCCAACGCTGACCCATCACTATGTCACTCTCGCCATTATGACACCATCCAGCAATGTCACTGCCAATTATGTATGACACCATCGCCCAACCCAATGTCATTAAAAATCTCACTTACGCCAAAACTAGTGTACATACGGGCTGAAAGACACGTGCGCTATCGCTATTGTCAGCTTACGTCATAGATCGTTCAAGGAACATTGGCTAAATACTTTTGTCCCCACCACCCATTTCCTTACCAATGACACTGCCAACTCTGTCACTGCACATTTGTTCACCTACCAACCATGTCCACTTCTGTGTTTTGGCCATAAATTGTCACTTCTAAATCTGTCAAATCCGCCAACTCCATGTAAAAATAATGACTTCTGTTCAATTTTGACACTATATTTTCTATAACTTGGTGCTCTACTCCAAAGGAGGGATTACGTTCACGACACAACCAATCTGCCACAAACAAAAACCCAGTAAATGTTAACCTTTGATCTTTTTGGATTCCTTGACTTGTAAACATGTGTATAGACAACCAAATCAATGCTCTACTCTCTCAAGGCGAATGTATGTAATATAATCCTTTTCTTGGTGGCCATTTTGAAATTTCAAGATTGCTGGCCGCAAATGAATGATTCAGCATTGTTATCAATGTTGTCATTGAAATTTTGACCCTAAAAACGGGTGTAGACAACCAGAATTTTGCCTCTAGATCTGGACCAAGATATGGCAAAAAAATTAGTTAATGGTGGCGGCCATTTGAATTCAAGATGGCTGCAACAACTAAATGGTCTAGCATTGTTATCAATGGGCTCATTGAATTCCTTGACCCTAACTTTGGTACTCTACTCATAAAAATGGTGTTAAATATGGGATTTCCTGCAACCTACACGAGGTAGAACACTAAACCTCGGATGAATCTTTCAAAATGTGTACTAAACATATGACAGCCGGGAATCTTGGAATCCCAAATCCATACCATGTAACCTGGACCTCTAATGATAAACCGATGTCAGAAATGAATTCCCACACCTAAAAACCCCTAAACGATGTCATTAAACATAATACTAGTTTAAAAGTCATCCAAAATGTGTAATTTTTCATATGACTGCCGGCGGCCATCTTGGAATTCCCCAATCCCTACCATGTAACCTGGACCCTAATGATAAAAACGATGTCAGAAACTGATTTTTCCCAGCACCCCAAACCCCTAAACGAGGTATTTGCCATACTTTTAGGTATCAAATTCAATTTATCTTCTTCAAATGGCTACCGGCGGCCATCTTGGGATTTTACGGAATTCGCAGCCGTTTCGAATAAGCACCTGTGTGATTTCTTAAAGGTAATGGTCCAACAACTCAAATCAAGTCTCCAGAATCTCTTGCGGAGAATTGTAACCGCGGGGGTTCTAAGCAAGGTTCCTGCCTACTATTGGTTGCAACATAAATTATATACCCCTATTAGAAGGATATTCGATCATCCATCCTTTTCATTCATAAGGCCACAGTTTTCGATAATTTAAATTACCAACATATTGTCAATCTTCGAAGTAAATCTAAATCTTGCTTGTCGCTAGTGGCATAAAATTTCCAACGATTCCAGGTGGAAGAATCCGTCTGTAATGCCAATATAAAAGAAACACTTGAAGGAACAAAAGCTCATTTTAAGGCATTCATGAACAATATGTGGATCCTTACTGAAACACTTCCACACTTTGAAAACACATGTTGGATGTCTACACCTGTAAACACGTCAGGTGTTTTGACATCCCTGAGGATTTACAGTGTTCTATCATGTTTTGTGACACAATTCAAAAGCATTAAGACCGGGATTCAGACCATAGAGGTAGGAGCAGAAGGAGAAGCTCTCCCAATGCCCTTTGACCGATGACATCCCGCGCTCGTAAAACAGGTCGTAAAACTACTGTATTGGTACAATACAACACGATATCAATATTGTGCTGAACGCATGTGCAATCAACATTGCACGATGTACAAGTTTAATCAATAGCGACATATGTTGTAAGATTGTGCATTTCTTTATAAAAGCATGAAACTTGGCATAAATGTGTACAATTAAAGGGTCAAGAGAGATTTCAAGTCAAGTCATCCATATTTTCTGTGATATGTGTGATTTCATATAGATTAGAATCTCAAAAGACTCCCTACCTTTTATTTGGTTACGAATAACTAATGAAAACAAGGCGATTTGTATTGCTTTTATTTCAGATAGAAAACATAGGCTGATTTTCGTATTTGCTCCTAATACGAAATTTAGAATTTCACATTTTTGTACCAAAGAAACAGTTCACTCACTTATCCTTACAGATGGGGATATTTTGATATAAGCTTACACCATGCAAAATCAGAATTTCACATATTTTCGGACACTGTTTTGAAATCCTCTCAGTTGCAACCTTTAACACTGAATTATTGATTAATTTTTAGACATGGAACCACGTCAACGTCCACTCACTTCAGGTAAAACAAGGTCATTTGGGGTCATTTGACATCTTATGAGGTCATTTATTAAAGTAGGAGATAGCATGTTCCTAAGATGAGTTACATGATTCTAGTTTTTCATTGATTCGCCCGTTTCAGTTTTTTTAAAAACTTGAATGTTTTGTACGCCGATTTCCTAAGTCTGATATTATAGTTGGAGACGAAATCTAACTTGACTTGGAGAAGAACATGCCGTATCTAAACATGACACCAACTTGACAGTTCCCGAAGTTGCCCGGGTTTTTTTTTCATTTGTCCGGACGTTGGCCACATTTTAGTGAATATGAGACCCTTGGCGATGTGTAAAATGGATGTCCATTGCCATATTTACCACGCATTGTAATGTACATCGATGCATTGTTGATGCACATGCATTCAGCATTAACATTTAATCTCGTAGTACGTGTTTATTTTTGCAATGTAATCAAACCTATTTTAGAGTAATGCATGGTTAAGGAAATATACAGATGAATAAATCTGTTAATCATGAGCCATATCAACGATTAGGCCTTGGGCTAGGCATGGCCCTAAGATCAATTAATTTTGCCATTTGGTTTTTCAACAATCTTGGTGGGCAAGGGGCTAAGGCAACATTTCACATAGCGGATACTGTCGGGATGAAAGGAGATTCGCATATTTACTAACTTGAGCAATATTTTTTGGGGGGTGGGAGAGCAAGCACCCAATAAAAGTCAAACCTCATCATTTAAGACGGTTCCCTGAACATGTAGCACAGAGATGGGTTTGGGGGTTCCACGAGCAATAATTGCACTTTTTTGAAGACCGCCCACCATTTTTTCAAATTAATATTTTGGCAGAGTTACGTTGGTATTGTCTAGGACTTACCGCAACGAGATGCTAAAAATGCTATTTATCATAACTCAGCATTTTGTCATTAGAATGGGATCCCGATTGGACTTATTTATCGCAAGCTCAGAAATACTTGCTACTTTTGTCCGTAGATGAAATGTGCCACACTGAAAAAACCTCTAACTGGACTGCTGAACCCATAAAACAACTAATGGTGACGTAGACACTACTGGCGCTGTTTCTTTCCTTTCCCCCGTCTATTTCCCCATGGAGAGGCTGGTTTCCTCCACCAGTCGCGTTGAATTATTATCGAGATCTCCGAATAATAATTTATTCTAATTACAAAATTCCTTCGTTTTGAACACATATACCTTTTCGAGTCTTAACCATTCACAGGTATACTTTACTTAGCCAGTTACCAATGCAAACCGTGTAAACACCTCAAAGTCATAAAAATTGGGCGCTCTTCAAAAAAATTGCTATTTGTGCTTTAATCGAGCTTTCTCCTTCTCCCTACCTCTATGGCGCAATGGAAGCACAGTGTATCACATTTCTATCCCTAGATAAGGAAGCCTTATCCCCAAATAACCCGACCTCCGTTAACTGGAGATGCGCTTCGTTAACTTGCGATAAACAAAGCTGAACCCAAATAATGGTCCTTACCTTGGGTTAACAGAGCTGAACCCCAATAACGGTCCTTATCTTAAGCTAACAAACCTTTCCGAGATAAAGAATCTGAACCTAATAACGGTCCTTATCTTGGGTTAACAAGCTGAACCCCCACTAACGCGTCTTATCAAGGGTTAACAAAGCCCCCTGGAAAACCCCAATCACGGTCTTATCTTTTATATAACAAAGCTGACCCCAAATACGGTCCTTATCTGGGTTAAACAAAGCTTATCTCTAGATAGAAACCTTATCAGGGATAAGGCACCTTAGTCGGCAAATAACGTCAGTTAACCCTCAAGATAACAAGCTGTAACCCAAATCAACGACCCTATCTGGGGTTACAAAGCTGAACCCAAATTAAGGTCGTTATTGGGGTCAGCTTTGTTTCTCCAGAATAGGGACCGTAGTTTGGGTTCAGCTTGTGAACTCCAGATAAGGATGTTAACTCAGATAAGGACCGTTTTTTGGGTTCAGCTCTGTTATCTCTAGATAGCTTTGTTAACTCTATATACAGGACCGTATTGGGGTTCAGCTCTAACCCTAGATAACGCGGACCGTTATTGGGTTCAGCTTTGTTAAAACCCCAAGATAGAACCCTGTCTATTTAGGTTCAGCTTGCTATACCTAGAAAGGATTGTTAACTCAGATGAAGTGCGTTATTTTGGTTCAGCTCTTATCTGGAAAGGGTTCCTTATCTCGAGATAAGAGACCTTATCCGAGATAAGCTTGTTTAACCCCAGATAAGGGTCGTTTATTTGGGTTCAGCTCTGCGATCTTTCGAATAAGCTGTTAACTAAGATAAGGCGCGTTTATATTTCTGGGGTCAGCTTGCCTAACCTGATAAGGTGCTTTTATTTGGGGTTCACTTTGTTATCTACCAGTTAACGAAGCGGTTATCTTCAGTCGGAGTCTGCTATTTGAGATAAGAATGCTATTGCGAAGCACAAGTGTCTCACTTTCTGCTTATCCCTAGATAAGGCACCTTATCTCCCAATAACACTCGTAACTGGAGATAACGCTTCGTAACTGGAATGATAACAAAGCTTGACCCCAAATACGCGTCTTATCTGGTTGTAACACAGCTGAACCCCAAAGAACGCGTCTTATCTTAAGTAGCAAAGCTAGTCTGAGAGATAGCACCAGCTGAACCCCAATATCGCCCTTCCGGGGTAAAGCAAAGCTGACCTTCCAAATACCGGTTCCGTTCAAGTAAAAAGCGGAACCCTAAACTAACGGTCCTTATCTGAAGTTAACAAGCTTATCTCGAGAAAGAAAAGCTGAACCCCAATCAGGCTCCTGACTGGGGTCTTAATCAAAGCTATCCTCTAGATAAGAACCGTATCTATAGGATAATGCCCTATCTCCAATAACGCTCAGTTAACTCAAGATACAAAGCTGAACCCAATAAACATCGATCCTATCTGGCGGGTTAACAACGCTGAACCCCAAAACTACTCGCGTCCGTTTATGTGGGGTTCAGCTTTTGTATCTCCAGTAGGGCCTCCGTATTGGTTCAGCTTGCAACCTCCATAAAAGGTGTTACATCAAGTAGGACCGTATTTTGGTTCCGCTTTGTTATCCTGCTAAATAAGCTTGTTAACTCTATATAAGACCCGTTTTTTTGGGTTCATACTTCTAATTCCTTAACCCTAGATAATGGCCGTTATTTGGGGTTCAGCTTTGTTCACCCAAGATAAGGAACTCCTGTACTTATCGGCTCACGCTTGTCTAACACACTAGATAAGGATCTTGTAACTCTTCACGATAAGGTTGCTGATTATTGGTGTCCAGTCTTCTTATCTGGCAGATAGGGTTGGCTTTCTCGAGCATAAGAGGACTCTATCCGAGATCTATCTTGTTGAGCCACGATAAGGGCTCGTCTATGTGGGTTTCAGCTCTGCTATCTCTTGCGAGATAAGCTTGCTAACGTAAGGATCATTCGCGCGGGATTGGTGTCAGCTTGTTTAACCCTAGCTACGGCGCGTATTTGGGTTCACGCTTGTATCCTTCAGTTAACGAAGCTGCTATCTTCTGCACGGTTAACGGAGTCTTACCTTGTGAGATACGGTTCGCTAGCTAGGGATAACATAAAAGTGATACCAAACACTGTGCTCTCCATAGGGCCTAATCGTACCAATTTGAGTGCTCTGCTCATAAAAAGTCTACACCAAGTCATTCTTAAATGACACTTACGCTGTGGTTGTTCTACACTGGCTATTGACTGCTTACTACCTCCTTCTACGACCCAACTATGTATTCACTTGCCCCAGACACACCAGGATTTTCCTTACAATTGGTGAACGCGTCACAGTGTAAAAGTATAAAATATATAAATCCGAGTGTGTCTAGTTTGTGGCTTTTGGTGATAAAATGGTGATATGACTTGTACATTTCAAACAATGCACCGAAATATATCCCAGTGAGCTGTCCCGTATTTTTTCAATGACCTTTCATGGTTATTTTAATGTATTAGCTAAAGAGATAGAGGACATTTCCAGAAATATGCCCCCATTTTTAAAACAATTTACATATATTATAATCACACCTGGAGGGAATCCGTAAAAGCCAGCTTCATGTCATAATATGCGTGTGTAGGGGTTCTGTCCGTGCATGACAGATATCCGAGTATGCTTGTTTTAGGGACCGATCAGTACCTCATGCAAGTTCCAAACGTACTTTCTTTTGTTTTCTTTTCTTTGTTCATCACCTCACGCCATGTCCTCATTTTTTTCTATCCCTTTTTTTTAAAATTGCAAATTTATAATACAAATTTGTATCCTCAGAACATCTCCTCGTGTCCCTTTAAATAATACCCTACTTTTGATTAAAGATACACTGGCACAATTTGAAAATAGGCGCCCTCAAGATTATTCAAAATCGATATTTTTGCATGGTGTTAAGGCTTTTTATATACAAAAGGCCCTCACCCGATGATAAGAACAATCAGCTTCTTTATGTGTAAACATAACGATTTTATCATTTAACGTCGCGCCGTCGACGTTAAAAATTCAGCAACGACGAAAATGGCGTTTTTATACACAATAACACGCACGCCGTATGCATGTGTCCCACGCTATTCACCACTGTTTGATCGGTCTATAACCTTTGTGGTTTTAAGATCAGTGAGTACGAGTCCAAAAATATCCATGTAATATACACACTTGTTTTGATTAAAGTTATGGAAACTTAAAAGTTGGCCTACAAATGCCTTGGATGTCTTATCCTCATATCAATGTCCTATCTGTTTTGGGGTATGTTATTTTTATTGTAAAATATACCTGTTCTTCCAATGGCTAACATCCAATTTGGAGCAACTTTAAAAATTTCATATTTTGTGAAAATGGCCAGTGCCGCTTTAAGAGTCATTAAAATGTTATTTATGATATTGAGTTAGGCAACCTTATGTGCATGTTTGAATGTATTTTGACCTCATTTGAGCTTTTTGTACTCTAGGTGCATTGAACATGACCTTGCAGGTGGTTCATATCATTGTTTTCCCCCATTACTTCTCTACCCTCTCTGCCTCTCTGCCGATTTGATACTTTTATACCAAATGCAACAATTTTTACCAATTATCCTGCTTAACTAACATTACTGCTTGGTAATATGACCAACTTTTGGACAAAATTTAGGAAACCGGGCAACTTCGGGCACTGTCAAGTTTGGGGTCATGTTGGTTAGATAAGGCATTTTTTTCCTAATTCAAGATTAGCTTTCGTCTCCAAATTCATACTTTAATTCTTTAAGAATACGGGCGTACAAACTCCAACTTTCAAAAAATAGAATCAATGTACTCATCTTAGGAACATCTATCTCCGATTTTTTTGGACTGAAATACCCAGAAATTCTTCCGCGGCTGTTATCCGACTCAATCTCTTTGTTTTCCGTCTCCGCATGTAGTAAACCACTCGCATCGCATGGTCTATGAGCCGATGAATTCTCATCTTTGCAGAGAAGTAAGCCTTCGAGAAAATATTATTAGTACCTTCCCTTTTT
Source organism: Ophioderma brevispina (assembly GCA_023653785.1). Classification (NCBI taxonomy): domain Eukaryota; kingdom Metazoa; phylum Echinodermata; class Ophiuroidea; order Amphilepidida; family Ophiodermatidae; genus Ophioderma; species Ophioderma brevispina. The sequence continues at coordinate 22,305 of JAMKCH010027781.1, forward strand.
ACAAAATACAAACAGCCCAAAATCACCCGCGGCGCGCGCGTGTGGTGTGTGTGTGTGTGTATTGGTTGGTGTTTGTGTGTGTGTGGTGTGTTTATTAAAATACTCATGATACGGGTATCAAAGGCTTTTGTGCTCAAGATCTTTGGCTATCATCTTGCAATAAAGCTCGTTAATTGCCATAAACGTTTAGGCCTAATTCCAAATTGATTGGATATGTAAGACTATTGTGACGGGGTTGTAAATTCGAAGATCCGACTGTAAGAAATATTTTCATGGTTTGGAAGATAGCTGGTAGAATAAAATCGGTTTTGTTAATGTAAAATCAATTATTACGGGCCCCGGCTTTGAAAATCGGTATAACATAGCCCTTGCCAATAAAGATGGAACATGACGTTTAAAAAAAAATTTTTTCAAAATATAGTGTTATTTCAATTTTATAAGTTAAAAATATTTTTTTTTTTCTTGATAGGAGTAGAAGATTAAGTTGAATTTGTTGTTAATACTTAGTTCATTGTAAAGCATCGTTTAAGATGGTTCCACAACCACTAAAATAGATCTGGTCTGGCAAACCTCTGGCCGAAAGATGTTTGGGAAAAAGGTCTATTAAAATGGAAAATAGTAGAAACTGGAAATTACTGTGCCATATTTTTGCCTTAGAAATTATTTTAATGATACAAGCAGTACAATATCAGACAAAAACGTGTGTGAGTCTTAACAACACCCACCCCATATAGGAATATTTTTGATTATAACCACAGTTTCGGAGTGGCTAGAACCTCATCGTTGTCTTCACGCTTCATGAGCTCGAAAAATCGTGGTCAACTTGCTAGAGGGGAGCAGAGTCTAGGTATGTCAAGTAATGCATAATTTTAAAGTGACCGAGTCGCGCCGTTAATGAGAATTCGTTTTAATTAGGGTCAATTTTCGTAGCACACAAACCAAGGGCACATTTACTTGTTGGTGTGAAAACCACTATAGATTTATATAATTTAGCCTTTTAAAGACCAAAGTTTTCCCATTTTACAGAAAAAAAAAACAAATCCACATTGGGCTATTTACATTTAATTACAGCATTTCTAGGTAAGGCTTATGATAAGAAACTAATAAATGTTCCTGGAATGGACCAAATTTGAATGTTGCTTTTAGAAAATGGAAACAAACACAGAATGAAATATTTGTTAAACGGAAAACTTTGGTCTCTATAGCCCTTTGGTAATCCAAGGTTTCATAGGTGAGTTACACTTAGAAATAATACTGGTTTTGACAGGACAATGAATATTGAGGAGCTCTGTAAATTTATTGTTAAATTTATTGTAGGCTAAGTCTGGAGCAGAATTGTCTTTTACCATGTTTACGTATTCCGAGTTTACAAGAGAAAGGGTCTTTTTTCGGGCCTTTGATGTTATGGCTTGCGTTGACGTGACGCCCTTGACAGCGGTGTAGGTGACTCATGTTAGGTCTATGTTTTTGTCGAGGAGAAAGATAGGGTAATGATCCGATAGGTCTGTGATAATAACATCTGAACTTGTTCGAGATCTTATAATGTTGACGATTGCAGTCATTTGACCATATTTATTAGGCCTAATCCTGGTGGCTATTAAAACCACCAAGGCATGTTTGTAAATAGTGTTGTTTATTAACAATCAATTCCAACAAGGTCATACGTGTTATATTTTTTGACATTCGTACGTACTAGCCTGATTTCGGGTTGAGCACGACTCTGGTAATTTTTAAAATGGCATACTAAAGTGACTAAAAATAATACGCTTTGAATGCAATTTATAAAATCCTGTAAACATACCGGCGACTGTGTTACTCCTGAAGATTGTTGTGTGATTGGGTTCCCAATATATCCGTCCATATGCCATATATACGTCAGGTTTATTGTCATGCCAAAGATCAATGTTACACAAATGGCTGTAGATAGTTGGTACCTCACAGAAGTGTATTTACAAAACACTATTGCCATGCTTTCAAAAATGGCTTGTTCACAGATCTGAAAAATAAAGGACATCTTAATGAATGTTATTTGGGTTGTTTAATAGTCATTTTTTCATTTTAATCTTTACCTTTGACATTCGAATACTGATTTAGCCCGAAATACGTTATGACGATCCATTCCATTTCACATAAATTCCAACACGGTCTTTAATTTACGTTTATAGCTATAAATGCTATAACTTTATTTTAAGTAATAAACCGCAACACTATATAAAAAAAAAAAAAAAAAAAAAACCACCACGATAAAATATTGGATGCCCATCCATTATGACACCATCTAAGATGGCCAAAACAAAAAATCTCATCTTTTATTCTCATTCTTATTTAGAATTGTGTATTTTTTGCTTTTTATCGACATAATTTATTTGTCAAAAATACTCTACATCATTCGTTTTAATTCATTTAAATAATTGCACCCCTCTTGAAAACAAATGTTTCGATCCAAGGAACCAAAGTCATCGAGCGATGATCGTCACGCTGCGTAAATTGCATTTGCGTACCAACGCGAAATACACGACGCAGTATAAACGCGCTGCTTGCGCGTGTCATAAATTCGACTACACCGCGTAATTGATGCACGCACTATCCATCTATTACCCAGTAATGGATGGGCGGAGCTTTGACCTAATCCAATCAAATTTCTTGCTAACAAGATAAACCACGCCCACTGAATAAGAATGCAATTTATAAAATCCTGTAAACATACCGGCGACTGTGTTACTCCTGAAGATTGTTGTGTGATTAAGTTCCCAATATATCCGTCCATATGCCATATATACGTCAGGTTTATTGTCATGCCAAAGATCAATGTTACACAAATGGCTGTAGATAGTTGGTACCTCACAGAAGTGTATTTACGAAACACTATTGCCATGCTTTCAAAAATGGCTTGTTCACAGATCTGAAAAATAAAGGAGATCTTAATGAATGTTATTTGGGTTGTTTAATAGTCATTTTTTCATTTTAATCTTTACCTTTGACATTCGAATACTGATTTAGCCCGAAATACGTTATGACGATCCATTCCATTTCACATAAATTCCAACACGGTCTTTAATTTACGTTTATAGCTATAAATGCTATAACTTTATTTTAAGTAATAAACCGCAACACTATATAACGCTTTATTTCGTAACATTGTTATGACGTCTCATGGATGTCAAAGGTCAGAAATACCTTTCCAACACAAATAAAATTGTACATGATTTATAAACTATGATACTTTTTGTCCAGCAGTTCAAGACTATGGGGTTTTCCCTCGAAGACACTAATTTTCTGCAATACAATCCAGGTATTCTACCACCATCAGTCTGCCGCTAATGTCCTCATTTAGGACCACAAACTGGAATCGCTTTTTGATTCGAAAAACTGAAGCTCTTTTGGCTTAAAAAACGACAGCAGACAGTTCAGCTATCAAGCTCCTGTGGCTTTACATAAAATAAATCCTGGCACTATGCAAAGCACAAATCCACCATTATTGTAGATTAAAACTAGCTCTAATTATACTGTATAGCTCCTGGTTACTACTGCTGGCCCCGAGTCTTTCCAGTGAGAAGTATATAACTAGTAACTACTCACAGCTAGATTCCCCTATCCTAATAATAATCATTGTACAGCATCGTCATGCATAAACATAACATTATACTGTCAAATCAGATTTCACATTAATGACATCATCTGCATTGCATCACCTCACATTTATAACTTCATGGGGAACCCCCGAATTTGCAAACTGTTTTGATCTCAATGCATAAACAAGATGACTCAGTTTCTAAATTTACATCTTGGGGAATTCCCATTTCACCTCTTGTGCAATCTATCTAGTTGTAAACAACAGGTGTGATCTCAATATAGCACTAGGGAATTCCCTGCTCTCTTTTCAACATAAACAAAGTACTTTTCCCGTGAGAAATCTTTTCTCAAATAAAATTGAGAAAATAAAATACTATTTTCAATCACAAAATGGAGGCTAATATAACAATATGTTAATTAGGGTGGCATGCTGTTTCTAAGACCTAATACATACATATAAATTCCCCACAAGGAAGAAAACGTATCCACAAGACCCAAAAAAATCCAAATGTCATATAATTTCCGATCACCCACACATAGACGCCACTCGCACACACACACACACACACTCGCACACACACTCGCGCGTTCACACGCACGCACGCACGCACTAACTGCTACCGAGACCGCATCACGGCCTTTGTAAGCTCAACAACAGTATGGGTGAGTGTCAATCAATATAGCTTGTCGTAGCTACGCTATCTTTATTCCGTAAAGTTTATGTCAAAATATTAAATTAAATTTTTCTCACGTCTCCGTCGCTAGTGTAGTAGATAAAAGTACCGATTTATAATGCTGATATCTCACGAGGTACGAATCAACCTCTAATCTCTTAAGTAATTTATTGGTATAATCTATCGGCATATTATAAAATAAATATCCCTAAAGAAAACGTACCAGATGGTTTTCATGCCTTGGCAGTATGCCTTGCGAAACAAAATCCAGATTAGGTCCGACAAATGTACACAACTGTACAGCATCATGGAAGCTACCATGTTAAGTCCCTGTGGATATTTACAACGCCACATGCAATACCGAAACAGAAGCCAGCGAAAATATATCACGTAACTTCAGCAAGTTTTGCCACAAGCCTCCTCCTTGTGAACATCTTTGAAATCGAAGGCAAAGTAGAATAACCGGAAGATCTTAATTCGTTGGTCCCTCCACAGATTGAGCGAAGTTCGTTTAGAAATTTTTGATTGCAAAAACTACACTTTATAAACCTCAGTGATTTGGAAAAGTGAAAGAGGGGTGTTCTTATATATCATTCTGTGATTAAACACAGGTTTTAGTTGGCCTAAACACTAACAAGTCAATGAACTTGGACATTTTAAAAGGGGTCGCGTAATGTTTATAGATTTATCGCTGTCGCACTGTAACCATTGATCTTTATACAATGGATTGGCTGCAACAACAGTACTTGTATATTAGATGAATGGCGCACGAGCGGACATCTGGTCTTCCCAACACAATAGCATTCCAGAGACACCTTTTTAACAGAAGTTGTATCCCGGGTGCACGTTTTAGAGACTGCCATCCCATACTACGCAAATACAAGAGCTCTCGAATTGGCTTGATTCTGTAGTCTGTTATGTAGTATCCCTAAAGTAAGTTTCAATCGGTGAAAAAAATTTAGAGAAGCTGTGTCACCCTGATTTTGGTAGTATGGGTGGTCAACATGTTACCAAAAAAGTGATTTATCGTAAGGGTGGGGAAATTGTTTTCGGGAGTGTCAACATCAAAAGAAAAGGCTACCTATGAAGCTTGAATACACCAATTAAAGACACAAAGCTCAGACAGCTGGTTTGATTTCATGATTTTAGACCCTGTTTAATTTCCATACGTGGGTATTCAGTTGCACAGCAATAATAAATACTTCATTGCACTCAATGAGATAATGAGCACTTCAGAGTTTGAGTTTGTGGATGTAACTTGACATGCATGTGAATGTTGTGGATATGTAAGCAATGAGACAGTATTATACTGCTGGCAACATCCAGGACCTAATAAAAAATAAATTACTGTCCGCAGATTTAACGAAACTTGTCCTCCTAGTTAGGCCTAAAAAAAGGTTTGTTTGCCCTTTCCGACGACCCAAAAATCGGAAATCACGGGTCGCTTTTTTTTTTTTTACTTTTTAAATTTCGGATTTAGAAGAAAAAATTTAAAGTACAAATTAAACTACTCCAAAATATTTTAAATCATATCCTGGTAATACACCATCCCCAAGCTCAGGGCAAACCAATTCCAATCAATTCTCCAGTAGATGGTGCACATTTATAATATGACGGGAAACTAGAAAAAGCTTCCTAGAAGGAATTGCGTAAAAATTGGTGGCTTTTCATGATACAAAACATTAAATACTGTTAGATAAAGCTTCAGACTTTATGTACTGGAAAAACATTGATGTCAAAACTGTGAAATTAAATAATTAATATATTATATAATTAACCATCAGGGCACTGTATTATATTATTGACAACTGATTGCCTTAGCCGCGCCTATTTTGTAGACACGGCTTCCCGGGTCAAGACAAAATGACTGCGCCTGTCCATAATTGTGACGCCGACTGACCGGGCGGCATTTTTAGAATTTTGAATGGAAAACGCGACGTTTAGAACATTTACGTACCGTTCCTTTCAGAAATCATTTCACCTAAATTTCTGGCACATTCACCGCATTTTACTTCCATATTTTCTGATTTTGGTAGCAAATACGCACGTCGTGCTAGTCTGAGCCTTAATGTGCTGTTCTGGAGAGATAGAGTAGCTGAATTCGACCACCATCGATAGGTGTGTTTTGTACATTGCATGGCGACTCGACAAAGGGATGGGTTAATTTGCAACTTCAGTGTGTTTTCATAAAATATTTTTAACACATTGTTAGATATTATTTTTAATATCGTCCATGAAATATGTGGTACAATACTGCCAAATTTGCGTGTGATTTAAATATGGCACCTGACACCTACACTGTGGCGTGCGTTTCACAGCAAAATATGGTGCTTACGAGTTACGTTGTATTTTACCATGTCGCATATGTCAATTTGGATGCGACATTTCATAGTTTGTACCAGAACTTACTAGACACAAAGTATTCCGTGCTACAGTTGGAAAAGGTATTGGTGGCTGCACTACCAAAATCGATCAATGTCATTTTGAAAGACATTAAACTTGTTTAGACAACATAACATTTGATGCCATTGCATTTCTCCTGTGTCATGTATTAAAAAAAAATAAAAAAAAACACATCGACCGAACGACCCTCCCGATTTTCAGGCCAAAAGGGCAAACAAACTTATTTTTTTAGGCCTTACATATACTTCTACATTCAAATGTCATTCAGCATAAATGCTGATAACGTGTTGATTCACATACATGTTGACCATGAGAATTCTCATTTTAAGTGAACTATTTAACTATTCCCCAATATTTGTTAAGTTGAACGGTCCTAAGTATTAATGTTGACAATGACACAACGTTGTACTACTACGAAGCCAAAAACCTAAACGAAATAATTTTTTGTCAGTAGTTTTATCAAGTTGTACTCATTGTCACATTATAGGTCTATTGTAGGACCATTATTTCACAAACCCACATGCACATTGTTTCAAATTATTACTCTAGACAATCTTGTTTCGCGACGCGAATAAATAGGCCTTTAATCACAAAACGCTCGCGAGTATTTAAAATCAGTCTATCAGTTCATATTTCACGCTAGTAGGTTTCAAACCTTAAGTTATCTTCAGTAGACAGTTGTCTTCAACTTAGATGACCAAAGTGTACACGCATGAAGAAACACGGTAGAAAACATCTTCTTGACTTCAGATCAGACGTAACATGGTTGACCTAACGGTAAACACGTGACCTCGTTGACGGTTGTCATCAGCCCAGATATAACACCTTTATGGCTGTTGACAAACAAAATTTACACCCAAAATATGGTAATAGACTTGACCAGGTCTCTTGACAGACACTTCTTATTATTAACAACTTTAAAGCTTTAATGATTCAAAGGATAATCATTTAATATATTTCTACTTCAAAACATTCATAGTAAATTCCTTTGAATCATTAAAGCTTTAGCATTGCATATTTGCACCAAAAATACTCTTGTAAAAGACTATCACGCCTTTATTAATTTTGATAAGTTACGGTTGTGTAAACTTGATTCCAGTCTCATAATTTGGCACCTCATTAATTGCATATCTCATACCAAAATGAAATTTATATATATATATATATATATATATATATATATATATATATATATATATATATATATATATATATATCTATATATATATATATATCCATTTATAGACATATAATGTATAAATATTCCATCAATTCAATTTACATATTAATAGAATTATGGTGAATATTTTACTACAAACTAGACAATTCATTTATTCACCAATAGCCAAACTTTGCATCAATCACCTTATGACGCAGGTATGGTATTTACCACGTTTACAGAATTATGACCAGTATTCTCTTAAAATTACAAAACTCACGTTTTCATCTGCAAGTTGAATAGCTTTGGAGAATTTCGGCGGTGCACAAAAACCGCACCAGTACAGCCTTATCACGCCCAAATATGCCACTGTCATCAGCGTTGGCAGCCACTAACATTACGCAAATTACGCAAAGAAATCGCTGGCCTGAAATGCCTTGGCACTGCATTTAAAGCTACCTGTAGCCGAATTTTTACCAATAAATTGGGTAAAGCTGACTGTAAACTTCTCCCTAATGTTCCATTGCGGAACCTACATAGGTCAATTTAAAAACAGAATTTGGAGATCAACAACACTCCATGTCCATCACAGATGACCATCTCAATAGCTAGTGCCCAACTCTCGTACGTCCACTGACCTCTCACAAAAGCATACTCACTCATGCATACATAATACTTTCAGTGGTCTCGCACACCATATAAACAGTATTCAAACTTGTGACACAGTTTCCCGCGCTAGAAAGTTTTGAACTACGAGGGAGGAAATTATTATACTTTTCCTGACAATTAACTCCCCCTCTAGAAAAATGCTACTTTCAAGTACATTTTCCACAACTATAATGTATCCATATTTCTGACTATATGTCGATATTATTTTACAACATAGAGAATACACAAATTCCACAACATTATTTCTCCAATTTCCAAAGTTCTGAGTATACTTCCAGTATACCTGTGGAGAAAACTATATAAATTTCTCAACTTGCAACATCTGAACCACCTAACTGGCCTACTTCATCAGAAATACGGCTCATATAGTCTGCTCCTACACAGTCACTGCCCTTTATTGCATGAATAGTATACTTACACGGTTGGAGTGCCAAAGCCCAGCGCATCACACGTCCGTTTGCAACTTTTTCATGCACAATAAGGGTTGGTGGTCAGTTTCTATGATAAACTCACGCCCATAGAGGTAAGCCTCAAATTTCTGAACTGCCCAAACAATGGCGAGGCATTCACGCTCCATAACTGAGTAATTTCTCTGAGCATCATTCAGTTTCTTGCTGATGTAGGCGATAGGAAACTTTTCACCCTGAAATTCCTGCAAAAGAACTGCACCAATTGCTACATCAGATGCATCAGTTCTGAGGATCATCTGACGGGACAAATCAGGTAAGTGTAAAATAGGTGAGTTTCCTAATTTGCTTTTCAAAGTCCTAAAGGCTAACTCTTGACTTTCACCCCAGATCATCCTATTAGGCTCACCTTTTTTGGTCTTGTCAGTGAGGGGTGCAGCAATGGCAGCAAAGTTCGGAATAAATTTCCTATAGTAGTTCGCCAGTCCCAAAAAACGAACGTAATTGAGTCTTTGTCAGAGGTTTTGGCGCGTTCTGAATAGACTCCAATTTGTCTGGCATGGGCTGTAACAAACCATGACCTACCGTATGCCCAAGAAAATCTA
>JAMKCH010027782.1:0-22463 GCA_023653785.1 Ophioderma brevispina
GTGGTTATGTGGTACAAAATCCCTCTGGTAGGCCTAGGGACAAAAAAATTTCCAGTCATTAAGGTCAAAATGTACACCTCCGTTGGGTCTTAAGCTAGTGGTTCTTTTGAATAATATAAATATACGTCATCCTGAACGATTAAAAGCAGGACCTAAACTTGCTTTGACACAAAAGAGGTACTCCAGAGCCAAAGTACCTTATCTGTAATCTTGGAGGTAGGACAACTATGCTTTCTGTGATTGTACACCCCCCCCCCCCCCCTATATAGAACAATAAGGCTTTCACAATGCCTCTGCAAAAATGGTGTTGACACAAATTTCCTCCCATCAGACACCACTGGTTAGTCAGGCACGTACCCTAATTCAGGGTCATCTACAGAGGAGAATCAAGGCCTCTGCTGACATTCCATGTACGATGTTTACGACATTTTAAAATGGTAACATTGGTTGAATCCTACTTTGAAAGTTTCATATCATGTTGGCATTTGAATACAACAATAACTACCTGCCGATTAATTACAAAATTTTGACACAAGATGACCAATTAGTCAAATAACCATTCCTCGCAAAGGTTTGCCACCTTTCTACAGTATCTCTGATTGGCTCATATACAACATGATATACTTTTTTAGATTGTATTAAAGGTGCTGTTCTGAGCTCTTTTGACCCCCTGATTTTACCCGGATGTAGTATGGACTGCGATCTCAGATAAAGGCTGTATTTTTCTCATTGTTGTCCCTTAAATTTTGCGTCCCTCAAATCAATTTTCATCCCAGATATCAACAAAACAACTCCGGTTAGGGTTAACCATCATATTAGTACAGTATTACAGGGCGTTGGCACTTGCATGATTGCGTCTACCGTCAAAATCCGCAAGTTTGTTTCCCTCACGGTACTTAGATGGGGGTATGTGCAAGTGCCATTCTCTCATATAAAGTAGAGACACAATACCATAAAATCGACCCCAGCCCCTTTAACTATCAAAATAGCCGATTTTGTTATAGCGGGATTTTTTGGACTTCAGTTTCTAACCTTTTATGCTGGTATTCCTCAAAATGGAGTCCTAACTTTAGACCTGGGTTTAAACCAGGGTTTAGGTCCTGGAGTGGACCTTTTTTCCCTGCAACATACTCTTAAAGGTTTGCTGTAAATGGGTGAGAAAATTCCACATGGATAGGCAGTATCTGGCCCATTCATGAGGAAATTTCTCACCTTATTTTCACCTTACAGAGTATGGTTGAAAGGAAAAGTCCGCCCTCATTAGGACTAACCCGGGTTAAAACCCAAGTCAAGTTTCGACTCCAGTTGAAATACAAGCCTATGTTTTTGTGAATGCCTTCCATACCTGGCCATTTTAAAAACCCACAAACATATTTTTATGCACATGTAGAGCAGTTTTAACTGTGAATCAAACAAACTGCCAGAATATTCAAACTGTAACATCAAAATATTATTAAGTACTACTAAAATATCCCACTGTACCTTAACTCTATGCACCTGGCCAAACAAATTTTTTTGATTGTCCATAAATGACTTTTTTAAGTTGGGTCGGTCGGTCCGGAACAAACTTTTTCTTTTTTTTAAATGTCAATAGCAACTTTATTTTCAAACACTAACAATCAGTTGATTCTTACTCAAAAATTGCATCTTTGTACATTATGACACCACTAACATTCTAAGAAACTTTTTAAACCTCATTTTGTTACATTTCAGAAGTTAAATTGAAAAAAAAAAAACTTTTTAGGAATTTTTCAAATTAGGGTCGGTATTCTTTGCCAGTAAAGGAAAAAAAGACAAAAAACTTTTCCTGATTTTCCAAAAATGGGTCCGGTCGGTGAGGACAATCAAACATTTTTTTGGGGGGGGCCTTAGATTTTCTACTATGTCTCTAATTGGCTCTTATTTATATCACCTTAGGACAACCAATCAAATTAATCTATAGGTGACAAAATTTAGAATGGCCCGAGCACTATAACCTTGTAACCTAGAAGTACAAAGTAACAAACTCCCCACCAGTCTCACAAGGACTACTGGTATTTGTTATTTATATGACCAGTAATGTTGTGTTGCGTTTAAGAGATTTGGTTGTTCTTACATCACATGCCGTGTCTTCAACGCGCGCGATTTATAACTGCGCCTAAGAGTGTATAAGCGCATTTTGTATTGAGGCGCGATAATGCTGCGGCAGCGAATCGATTAACTTACTTTGTACTTCGAAGTTTATGAAGTTTAGTTACTTTGAGCAATGGGAACATCTCTACATACATGTACTACTACGTCAATACAATGAGAGAGTTTTAAAAAACATGGGAAATCATGACAGCATTTATTTGACGTTTGTCAACTCCACTGTAGATAGAAGCATAGGACCAGAACAGCCTCAGACCCGCAGGTCTGAGCTTGTGGTATCTAGTACAGGCAACAAGTTCGGATTCTACGGGTTGAGGATGTTTGGCAATCGTATCCGTCCATCCCGCGGTGACCATGGCGACACGGCAAACGGCAGGTTGCAGTAATCTCGTGTCAAGTACCTCTTACGGAGAATGTTTGAACTATCTCCTCCACTAATAGGCATGAAAATGCAGTCAAACAACATGGTCCGACAAGATTTAGGGAGTTTTGAGAGGGCGCCAGTTCGCGTCCACATTCTGTGGTTATACATTAACAGAATTACTGCAATTTATCCTCTTTCATTACAATTACTGTTTGAAGAGAAAGTAAATAGCTTCTTTTGTATTCAATTCCACGTTTTTAAGCTGGCAAAAGTTCTCCTCTATATTTATTTTTAACTCTTGGCCATGTAAAATAAAATCTGTTTCTGGTACCCTCCCATCCTTACTTTTTTAGGATCCTAGACGCTTAACATAAAAAAATAAAAAATTAAAATTAATCATAGAGTTTTTTTTTACTTTTTTTAAAATGCTAATTTTTCTGAGCATGTTAAACCGAAACAAAATTTATTTTTGTTAAGGCTTTACTTATTTTACGAAGTCTCATTTGAATTATACCTGGTTATCACAGATCACTGGGGTAAAATACTTTGTCTTCAAACATTTGAATTAACTAATGACTGAATGTTAAACCACTTTTCATGTTTATACACTCACAAGGGAACTTACCATTATTTACAATAGGGTGGGGACTAATGGTGGGGTGACCCTCACCACCCCCCCCCCCAATAAAATGTTGTTTTAAAGCCAAAGGCCGGAAACCCACTTTTGAACCATTTGTGGGAAAAGTGTCTACACCATATATTTGACTGGCAATGAGTTTTATGTTGTTTAACTTCCCCATTCCCTTGGCTTAAATATTGATCAGCCCCTAATGAGAATGAAACTAGGCAGGATGCAATTTCACTCATCCTTTATCAATATCGGTTCACTCTTTGATAAAATTATTCCCCAGATTGAAATCGCACTTCAATTCTGTTTCGGCAACCTTACCAGGCATGAGAAAAAAAAAAACCCTGATGAAAGCAGAAAAAAACACGAAACCGTGTGAAAGCCAGCAAAAAATACACAAAATAAGGCTTGTGAAAAAAATGAAATGCGTAAGTTCAGGCACTGAAAAAAAAATATGAATGCTTTTTGAAGAGTCGGATTTCATTCTTTGGATTTAAAATTTTTTACTCTTGAGAAGTTTGCTCAAAGAATGAAATACACATGAAAAATGTAAGCCAAAATTGCTTAAGTCAGGCATAAAAAAATGTTCAACGTTGGCAATTAAAACATCTAACTCAGTCTTTTTCTTTCTAAAATAAGGTTAATTATGTATCATATGTAGGTTAATTTTGTCCCACAGTTAATGAAACAAGTGAAATAAAAATTAACCTACCAACCATTTTTAGCCTCATGCCAACCAAATATTTCAAGACCTATGCATCATCAGGGGGGGGGGACACGGACACGATCTACTCGATTTGGCATTTGGGGATTTCCAAACGGTCAATTTAGGGAATTCGTACGTGTATTTTGACGGTCCCAGCCTCGGTCCCAGTGACATTGCTAAAATCACCTTTTAAAACCTTAGTACAATACCATCTTATTAATATTTATGAATTTAGAAAAAAAAAAAAATTATTGACTTCAAAAATCTGTCCCGGGGTTAGTGGATTAACCCCACTGCAAAATAGTTAATTTCCAATTAACGGTCAGTTGGATTTAAATATTTGTACCAGGCGAGCCTAAGTCAAGCACGTGTGTGACCGTTTGATATGCGTAAGACGCCCTCCTACCGTTAAGTCTTGAATAAGACTAAAACTTGGGTTACGACGGAGTTGATGCCCTTCTGTTGCTGTTAGGTTGGCAGGTCCTACCCCCTGCTCCAAAATGGGACCAATTGAATAGATGAGGGCCGCATTACATAATGATGCACCCCTTCACCTCTGTAGGGTCATTGGTTTGTTTTAGACAGAAATTGAATAGAATCAAATAAGCTGTGAAAATGATGTAATGTATATTGCACTAGAACCATGATCTCCTTGCAAATGGCGCAAAAACCATTAATGGGCCATTCGTCGGTCACGTTTGTGACCAAAAAGCAGCGATTTTTTTTACTTTCGCCCAATGCGTTTTGTCAAAATACCCAATCGTTATTACTTTTTTCCATTTTTGTAATTAACTCTTCCACTTCAAACCTAACCAAAACTAATGTTCCACTTTGGTAGATTGGGGGGAAGGAAAACCATGACACAACTAACCAATGTGTGTCACGTGTGTGGACCGTCTGATGGTCACAAACGTGACGACCTTTATTGGCCCCCCATGACAATATAACCAAATAAAGTGAAATGATATGATATATTTTGTGGTTAGGCTTAGACTCAAGTTGTTAATAATGTAAAAAAGTAATTTTAAAAGATGGATTACGGTGACAAAACAGCATTAGTTGAAAGTAAAAAATCACCAGTTTTGGTCACAACGTGACCGAAGAATGGCCGCTAATGTCAGGGCGATTCAACAAAAGGATGTTACCATCAATGCCATACACAGGGCAGGCCAATGCTACAAGGTTAAAGGCAAGGTCTCATCAACTTCGGCTTAAAGACCCTTTCAGCGATTCAAACCAAAGAGTCTAAATAATGAAATTTGCAGGAATGCTTAAAAGTGAAGGAAACGCCTGAGAATTCTCATAGGTTATTTTTTTTGCAACTGAAAGAAGAAGCAGCAGTGCTCAAAATATGAATCTCCATTAAATTGCGTATAGTATTGGTGTCTGTATGGAAGTAATAACTATAGATCCTATTGTGTCCTTTAAGGTTCCTTTTTGTCGGTCGCCTTAGCGACCCGACTATAGAACCACTGCTCTCAAAATTGCGAAGGAGTCCTATTTCTCTAGCTGCAAGGTCATTTCATTAATGTTTCTTTAAAAATGATTCTAGCTACTACTCTTAATTTTGGAGTTTTATGTTGGGTGTGTATGCGATGCAATTTCAGACAAAGAATAACATCATTGCATGTTTGAAATGGCTTAAAAAATCATTCTTTGCTTTTAGTCTCTGTGAGACTTGCTTTTTGATGGGAGTTTTGGTTAAAACCGTTGCAGGGATAATAAAGGGTGAGGAACAAATAGGAGAGTGATAAGAAATGATCCGGCCACGTATAGTTATACTACGTAATAATTGAAGCTTTTACCCATGTTGTGTTGTATTATTTAAGACAAAAGTTTCAGGTAACATCTTTATTGAAATACAGGAGGTGTACACCTACATCATTAAAGCTTAAATTTGAGGATTCAGTTAACACATTTTGTTGGCGCCCAATGGGCGTTTCTATTTTCTTTATTTGAATGATAGGAAGGCTAACCCTATGTTAAAAAAAAATTTAAATCTTATAACTTGGTGATTCAAGTTTTTTAACACATTTTGCGCCCAATTGGGCGTTTTTTCTATTTTCTTTATTTGAAATGCGGGAAGGCGTAACCTATGTTAAATTCAAAGCTGATAACTTGGGGATTCAGTTTTAACACATTTTGGCGCCCAATTGGGCGTTTTTTCTATTTTCTTTTTGAAATGACGAAGGTGTACCCTATGTTAAATTAAAGCTTATACTTGGATTCAGTTTTAACACATTTTGCGCCCAATGGGCGTTTTTTCCTATTTTCTTATTTGAAAGATGGAGGTGTAACCTATGTTAAATTAGCTTATAACTTGGGATTCCGTTTTTAACACATTTTGCGCCCAATGGGCGTTTTTTCTATTTTCTTTATTGAAATGACAGTAAGGTGTAACCTATGTAAATTAAAGCTTTAACTTGGGATCTGTTTTAACACTTTTGCGGCCCAATTGGGCGTTTTTGTCTATTTTCTTTATTTGAAATGATAGGAATGTGTAACCTATGTTAAATTAATTAAAGCTTATAATTGGGATTCTGTTTTAAAACACTTTTGCGCCCAATTGGGCGATTTCCTATTTTCTTTATTTGAAATGGGAACAGGAAGGTGTAACCTATGTTAAATTAAGCTTATAACTTGGGTATTCAAGTTTAAAACCTTTGCGCCCAATTGGCGTTTTTCTATTTTCTTTATTTGAATGACAGGAAGGTTAACCTATGTTAAATTAATTAAAGCTTATAACTTGGGGATTCTGTTTTAACACATTTTGCGCCCAATGGGCGTTTTTTTTTTTTTCTATTTGATTATTTGAAATGACAGGAAGGTGTATATGTTTAAATTAAAGCTTATAACTGGGAATCTCTGTTTAAAAAACATTTTGCGCCCCACTGGGCGTTTTTTCTTTTTCTTTATTTGAAAGATAGGAAGGTTGGTAACCTTGTTAAATTAAAGCTTATAACTTGGGATTGATTCTGTTTTAACACATTTTGCGCCCAATTGGGCGTTGTTCTATTTTCTTTATGAAATGACAGGAAGTGTAAACCTATGTTAAATTAATTAAAGCTTATAACTTGTTTATTTTTTTTATTTTTTTTATTTTGCGCCCAATTGCGTTTTTTCTATTTTCTTGATTGAAATGACAGGGAGGTTGTAAAACTATGTTAATTAAAGCTTATAACTTGCGGTATTCTGTTTTAACACATTTTGCGCCCAATTGGGCCTTGAGTTTTTTCTATTTTCTTTATTTGAAATGAACAGGAAGGGTAACCTAATGTAAATAAAGCTTATAACTTGGAGGATTCAGTTTTAAACACATATTTTGCGCCCCAAGTGGGCGTTTTTTCTATTTTCTTTATTTGAATGACAGGAAGGTGTAACCTATGTTAAATTAAAGCTTATTAACTAGGGGATTCTGTTTTAACACAGTTGCGCCCAATTGGGCGTCGTTTTTCTATTTTCTTTATTTGAATTATTTGAAAGACGGAAGTGTAACCTATGTTAAATAAAGCTTATAACTTGGCGATTCAATTTTAAACATTGCGCCCAATTGGGGTTTTTTTCTATTTTATTTGAAATGACAGGAAGGTGTAACCTCTGTTAAATTAAAGCTTATACTGGGATTCAGTTTTTTAAACCCATTTTGCGCCCATTGGGGTTTTTTTTTCTATGTTTTTCTTATTTGAAATGACCCAGGAAGGTGTAACTATGTAATTAAAGTTAGAAACTATGTTGAGGTCAAATGTCACACACACAGGTAAAAAGGTCAACGGGAGGGAGATCAAGTTGTAAAACAGGGTTGTTGGTTCTATGCAATCTTATGCTCATTGTATTCAAACATCTACTTTAATTCAGTTGAGATTTCTTTGTTATACAGTTCTGTAAATAAAAAGGCAAACTTTAAAACTAAAAAAAACCTATACTCCTTTAAATGCTTTTTAATGTTTTCTTATTCTTTGTAAAAGTATGCCTGGCGACCCCGACACAGTTTTTTTTAAATGACTTGTTTCCTCATCATTATGATGGCTGTGTTAAACCAACCTGTAAGACATGCACAAATCTTTTTTTTTTGATAATTTTTTTGATTTTTTCAATTTCGCAAATCACTGATAGTGCCTTTAGATGTTTTGCATTCACTGTGGCCGACAAAAGAATAGACTTAAATTAAAAACTAACAATAACGTTTAAACATAGTAGATTTTAAGATGGCTCCCAAATTAGTCATGTGGGGAAGTCATTTCAAAACCACTGGCCTTAAGACGGGCTTGTTTTGATTCCTTTGAAGCAATACAGCACCATTTTTTGAAGAGTTCCCCCATTTTTCTAAATTTTTGAGATTGTGCAGTTTGAATTTTGAATAAAGGGATAGTTAAACTCTACTTGTGAATGGTAAAGCTCAATTTCTCATGTGTGCAAAATAATGGAATTTGTAATTAGATAATTCATATCGGAGATCTCGATACTAATTCATTGGCTCCTTGAACCGTCCTTCCAATATAAATGGTACGGGAAATTGCACCCAGTACGTGTCTACCCGCTCTTCATAGTTGTTCCGTTGGTACCAGGCAAAGTTAGAGGCCAGATTCGTGAGGTGACACGTTTCATTCTGAATGGACCATAAATCGGTTGTGTTTCCGCTCCACAGTTTTAAATTACAATCGAGATCCCAGATTCTAATAACGCTTATAATTTCTTATGACAGACACTTATTTTTAGCATTGTCATCACAAGTTTAGCTACTAGACACGGGCCAAAAAACTGTGCAAAAATCTCCCCATTTGAAATTGAAGCGCTCTCAAAAAAAAAAATGTGCCATTATTGCTCCAAGACAGAAGGTCGGCGACTCTTAAATCATGTAAATTACATGTAAAATGATGAATCACTTAAATGAGCCAGCACAAGTATTTTGAGACATTTTAATACAGCTGACAATGCTTAATTCTACCATAAAAAATGATTGGTTCCCAACAAAAACATCATTGGGAAGTGCCATGCTTTCAATCAAGTAGAGAACAAGAGCCCTTAAAAATGCCAAAAATTAAAATAAAATACTAGATATAGAAAAATGATGGAATGTCAAGTTTTAGTTGATGCCACTTAATTTTCTTTCACAAACTGAAAGTTAATTAAAATTTGTCATTGTTTTTAAAAAATTCCTTTTGAAACATTTCTTTCTTAAATGTCTTATTGTTTACATATCTCAAGACAATTGCTAAAGAAAATAGTTCTGCCTCATTACAATTTATACACAACCCCCCTAAAAGGTTTTTGACCAGAACTCAAGGTTGTATTATTGAATCGCAACAAAATAGAACCAGCAGAGTGCTCAGAGATTTTTGGCTTCTTCTTTGTCTGGGAAAATATCTCTTTTGCCCACACACAACCTATCCAGAACTAGCTACTTAAATTCTGCCATTATTTCTTTGTTACTGTTCTTGGTGTCTGGGTTTTTGAAGATCTGTAAATGTTATATTGGGCCACAATTGTTGCTATCAATTGTAGTTAGAAGCTTTAGAATAGAACTAAAAATAACTTTTTACTTCAAATGTGGCGCTTAAATCATTCACCCATGATACTACAGGTAGAACTAACTTATTCAGGGACCTTGTGTCCCATCAATCAACTGGAATTTTCAAATATCCTTTTCTCAGTAGATATCAAAACTATGAGCAAAATAAAGTGTGCAGCGAGAGATTTCAATTTCAATCATCTATATTTTCTGTGATTGTCATGACTTAATATCGTATTAGACGCTCAGATTCCCTACCCTTTATTTGACTGCAGAAATAACTTAAAATGAAAACAAAGTTGTTTTTTGTATATGGCCCCGTTTCCGTAATTGGCCACTTTTTGTCACCTGGGGGTCCATTTTTTCAAACTCTGGTCAGCTTTGTTATTTGTTGTCTAATTTATAAGACTATAGCAAATTTTAAGGAAAATAGAAAGCACACCTGATTCTTTTCTCCTGTATTACTTTTTTTAATCAGAGAGTTTGAAATTGAGCCATTTTTGTAAAAAATGCAAATAGTTTTTAATGGAAATTAAGATTAATTTGCCAAAAGAAAAAAAATTAACTTGTCTTCATTATAAAATGTAAGTATGCACCTTCAGGCAATAGCAGCTGAAATATGAACATTAACGCTTTGAATTTTGACAATTTCTTGACATTTTTTGCCTTCTATTTTATCCAAAAACAGGTTCTTGACATAAAAAAGTTTTATTTATAAAAATAAAAAGTAAAGAGCAGAGTGATTTTTCATTAATTGATTAGTTGTAGGCTGGAGACATTTGTACCGAATGCAAGCAACTCTCACCCATTGGGTTAGCAGATAATTAGCTTTATGTCCAAAGTGTTGGACTGACATTTGAACGGAATTTTGACTTAAAATCTTATCTTATTGACATTTTTAAATCAAAAACTGATTTTAAAGCTCATATAAAGATGAAACAACTACTACTTCCCCTAGTGAATGCTTTGATTTTTTCTCTCTCATGCCCTTCCAATATTCCAAGCTGTTAGATTTTGCATGGTTGCTTGATTGAATCTTGCGTTGGACGTGACAAATTGAAAATGTGAACGGGGCATTTTTTGAATTTACTAAAACTGCTCGCACCTCAAAGTAAGTTGTAGTTCACAAACCTATGGAACAACTGAACATACTAATAAATTCACAGTGCAGACTCCTCGTTTTTGAGATATGCAACTGAGTGTGTTGGACGTGACCAAATGTGTTGGACGTGACTGGTGTGAACGGAAAATTTAAATTGTTATAGAGCAAGCCATTTTACTTGGTTTCAAAACTTTTAATAAAATTTACGTATTCAGTGACTGCTCTGCGAGAATAAGTAACACAAACATAGAACTTACTTCATAAAGATAACATGGCTTCTGCAAAAAGTGGTTGGACGTGACAAAATGGGAATTGAAAATTGCGGACATTTTTCGAATACCATATTGAATTAATTCAAGGACATCTCTAATTTTTGTGTGGGCATTGTCCATGAGGATTGACTTTGTACAATGTACACTAAAATGCCACAGATATCTACCACAGGAGTGTCAGTGTAATGAATAACATGGTATTCACTGTGAACGGAAAATGTCACGTCCAACACTCATTGATTGCTCCATAGAGTTTTTTAGCACTCTGCTAACACCTATTTAACATGGTAAAAGTGTCACTAGTTGCCTAAAAAACTCAAAAGTAAAATTGTCATGTTCTACAAGCTAATATGGCAGTCTGACAACAAAAGGCATGTATTTTGGTTGACGCCTTATTAGCGCCAACTTTTGACCATTTTGGGTGAGCCGTCTCCTGAAATACAAGCACCAATAAGTTGGTAAAGGTATGGGAGGTAGGTCTATTAGAGATCTAAGTAAAAACACCAAAAGTGACTCTGTAGCACTTTCCTTAAAAAATCCTATAGGGTTTTCAGTAAAACTTCAAAAGTGCAATTGTACTGAACGGTGAAACGGGCCGCTGCTTATATGCAAAGAAAACAAGCTGAATTTCCTTTCACATTTTTGTTTAACCCTAGAAACAGCGAATCCTTTCAGAGGAGTATATTTTTGATACAAGCTTTAGACGTGCAAAAATCAGATGGCACCATTTTTTTAGGGACACCTGTTTTTTGAATCTCTCGTTGCAACTTTTAAGGGGCTAAGATCATACTCAGTGGCAGATCCAAACTGGTAAAGCAGGGAGGGCACAAGTAGGAGTTAAAATACGGTGGGTCATCAGGAAACGGACCTAGGCCTTTGTATTCATGCAAAACTCCGTCATTGGAGTAAAATTATTATTGCTGTGTGAACTATATGAACCCAATTCAACATGTTGGTTGACAACACAAACTTGTTAACTCGCTTTTTTCCCCTACTTTGGTAATCCTGGATCATCCACTGAATTACCCCTTTATTCTCATTAAGGGCTTAAATGATTTCTATACTCCCGTTTTCCTACCCTCCGTGCTCAGTACTCATGCCATATTTATGTCACACCATGATGCTACCGAAAATGCCAACATTTTCTTCCTTTCTCATGCATCAGAACAGAACGGCATAATCTTAATGGATGCGCCAAAGCTGTGATAATGACTGACATCACTGAACAGAGGTAGAAAATGGATTATATAGTCTTTTTATACAATATAGAGCAGTTGAACATTTAATATCATACAGACACACTTTAGGGAATCCTATAAAAACTGATTAATAAAATTCTATTTATAAAAAAAGAAAAATTAAAAAAAAAAATACATTGTTTAAAATACATATTTACCTTAGTTTTTATCAAGCATGTGAATTACAAACAACTGACAAAAGCAATCCTTTTCCAGTGTTGATACGCCAATTCTGGCTACATGCATCAATCAATAGGTGTTGAGGGTCCCTCCAAATGCCCTCGATTTGAAAATTTTAAAACACTCAATAAGTTCATGTTATTTCCACAAACAAAAATCCTATCTAATACATAAAACCCCATTTTAAGGGGGAATGGCCTGATTTTAATATAAAAAAAAGTTTTTATTCTTGATAGAAAGCCTTCATCCCAAAACTCATCTGTAAAGTTTTGTCCCGATATTTCAATCGTTCGTACATTATGTCAGTCTTTGGTCAGTTGCTTTGCAATTGTTTCTTTTACAGAAACATAGAACCATTCAGAGCCACTGCTCAAGATAATAGTCATCCTACCTAAAGGCAGCTATTGCTCTTTCCAACTTCTTGCATTCAAAAGACAAGATGATCGTAAGAGTTCTGGTTTTTGCTCGCTCTTTTCGGATAGTTGTTCAGAGTAAATACATTTTAGGAGGTTTATCACCCGCACACAGGACAGAGATTGCCTTTCATGACACTCCACATATCGACTCCAACAAGGAATGCAGTAACCTACCATCCTTAAAGCGTACTACAAACATGTTTCTTGCTAAAACCATCTGGAAGTGACACATAATATGTAAGTCTGTTTAAAACCCTCAATTTTCATGGCATCGTTGTCCACCAAATACCACTCCATATCCTTTTTTTCTTTCACCCTCTAAATCTCCATATTTTTTTAAATTTTCAAACTGTCACCCAAAGACCCTTGAAAACTGTTACCCACCGACATTCATTTTTTTTTTAATACAATCACTCAACAAGCAAATTTTTGGAAAATTCTGTAAATTTGGCCACCCGAACAACCCCTATTTTGGGGCAAATTTAGCCGCCTGATCACCAAAACCCACGTTTTGAGTCTCTCTGTCCCCGAATGCCCATGGGTTTGGAAGCAACAGCCTTACACCCGTATCCATTCCATTTTCACTTTCAATAGTTGTAATAGCATTAAATCCGAAGTTGAACATAATGTTAGCTACAGCTGTTTATCCATTATTTATGTTTTTTCATAACATATTAATCAGCCATTCCAGCTCATACTTAAGTTTTTTCCTACTTGACAAGGTACTTTACATTAATTACAGTTCCGCTCTCCATGAAAAAGTCTCTACTGTTAGTTTGAAATCGTACAATCTGTGGCTACGCTAACATAAAGCAAACTTTACACCATCCAAAACCATGCTAGATCTACTTACTGAAAATAGACTCCAGTGCACATCATTAATAATACATCCAGGCATGAGAAAACAACACAGCTGTGTCCCATTTCACTGTCCTGAAGGCGAGGTATAAAAAATGGTATTGTTTCACGAGCTGGGTCCCAACAAGAAGTACTAGACGACAATAGGCTTGCGACTTCTCTCAAAATTCAACAGTCCGACGTTCGGACCTAACTACAGCTTCCACTCGGCAAAGGGACCGGATAGCAACACCAATCCTATGGTGGCCATGCAAAGGTTGGATCTTGCACTTACTGAGCACTTTTCCCCATCATTGACCCTACAACAAAGGCCACCCACTTAAAGGTCACAGGTCAGCAGACTAGAAGTAATGTTGTAAATGTCTGCACAGCAGCCAGGTTTATTCAATGGGCTGTACATTTTCTGAATCTTGTTATTGGTTGCAGGCTATTCAATGGAAAAATAATCTCCTCAAATATGGTCCCAGATATATGTAGGAGGACAGCTTGAGAATTAATTTTTTTCAAATACCTTTTTTTTTTTTTTTTTTTTAAGCTATTATTTTGTTATTTTAAGAATTATTATGTGCAATCAGACAAATGTGTTGTTATACTATGAATATTTGTATAGAGTTGTTTATATCAGCACAGCATTTTCCACCAGTTTCAAAATACAAAAGATCATGCTTCCTGTCATCCCAGCACCCCTGGTGCTGGTCCCCTTTGTTCTTTTGTCCTCTACCGCTGTGCCTTTGAAGTCAAATTATCCGACAAAAGATTCCCACAATTATGTTGCATACATGGTCTGTCTGAGCTCATCTGTTTAAAAAAGGACTTCACTTCACCGTCTTGTTGTTTCGGAAATCTGTCAGGTGTTTGCAATCCCCCGTTTCCAAAAATAACTCAATTAAAAACTTGATTGATTTTGTCTATCGAAACGCAATTTGTCGCAATTAGATATTTTTAATGCTGGCTATTTCTAGGTGTTGACAAACATTCAACTATTTAATCATGCAACAAACAAACCAACATCCTTGTGACACTCCTGTTTTCATGACAAAATTTTTTTAGGCGGGGGAAATAACTTTAACACCTTCATTTTCATACAGCCTTTTCTGATGGTTAATTAATCATATATTCATTTCTATACCATTTGAAATATAAATATTTAATTTAAAGTGACACTGGCACATTAAAAATAGGTGCGCCCTCGTAGATTTTCAAAATTGATATTTTTGCTGGTTATAAAGCTTCTATATCATAGCCCTCACCTGAAACTGAATTATTATTTTACCCAAATCCGCAAGCTTATGGTAAACAGAACATTTTATAATAAAATGTCGCCGGCGACACATTTATTCAGCAGACGATGCGGAAATGACATGTAACACCAGAAAACATACACCAGAGTTGATTCTCATGCCATGGCAACGTTGTTTGATGGTCTGTGCCTTTGTGAGTTTAGTTATCAATTGAGTACGATCATGATATTCATGTAATAGACACTTTGTTTGATTAAAGTTATGGCAAACTTAAAGTTACCTACAATTCTCTGGATAACTTGTCTTTAGCCTCTATTGTCCCTCTTTGCTTTTGGGGGTATGTTCTTTTTATGTGTAAAATAATATATCATCCTCTTCTTCCAAGGCCTAGACTAAATCAATTTTTGGAGCCAATGAAAAAAAATAATTTTTGTTTAAATGTTTTTTGTTTTTGTAATTCTTTTAATACATTTGTAATTATCCAACCAAACACCAACACTTCCCCAAACCAGTTTATTCTTAGGGCTTCTAGCGGATATCCGGCTGGAGGCATCAGCTGATCGTATTTAACTCTTGCACGTCATCTCATATTAAAATGCGCCTTTATAACTATTTAATTCTTTTATCTACTCATCCTGTTGATAATGACCTCTCACTAACAACGTCAAATAGACAATTTCTCAGTGTGTCCAAAAACTAAAGTACGCCTACATACTACATGACATCCACAAGCAACCCTACCCATATGTACAACCTATGTCCTTCCTTCTAGGAAGGCAAATGGTGTCCAGCCATTTGGTACACCTCAGCCATGTTTACTTTGTTTAAATTAATGTTCCCGTGAAGGGTGCCTCTGTAACCTTGCCCAGTAACTCCCCTCAAAACGTCTGCCCCGCAAATCCATTTCATTTCCAAGTATTTTTACACAAAACTGCCATTTTAAAGGAAATATTCAAGATTTTTTGTCAAGCTCAGTTGACTTACATTCATAAAAAGTGACATAACAATCACGAATTCCCGAAAAATAATACAATTTTGATGTAAATTAACAAAATAGGGGGGCATTTTTTAATTTTGCTTTTTTTGACATACGACGAAAACGGGCGGATGTTTCGCCAGCGGCTTCATTGATCAGAAACGCCGCCCAATTTTGCTCTCCTCGTGACGTCAAAGTGATGACCAAAACTCGTGTTGACTCGAATTGTTTATTGCTGACACTGTAATATTGATGATGAATGAAAGTATAATAAAATTTGCAATATTTTACAGATGACCTTTTTGTTTCATTTCATTGTGTTTTAATTATTATTGAAGTGGCAACGAGTCAGCCTCCAGAACATAAACGGATGGGAAGGTTGTTCACTTTATGTTTGAAAGTGTTTCCTAGACATAAAATTTTTCCGGGGAAACACGAATCCCACCGGCCGTTTTTGGAAAAAATGTGCCCAAAAGTGCTTTTTCCCGGGGGTGCTCCCATTTTTGGGGGTCGAAATTAATTTTTCAATTAGTATCCCTTTGCCAATTTTGAATAATTTTGGGTTGTGCATTATATGTTTTTCAAGCCATGTACAAATCGTTGCAATCTTTCAAAATCCAAATGCTGCCGTATGTCCAGAATTCAAAATGGCGGTCCCCCCAAAATTACAACTTTCTAACTAAATGAGAATAATGACACTGGTTTACTAGCAGTTCTTAGTGATTTAGTGTCAATTTGATGTTTGTTTGGGTACACGAAATACAATTTTTTGTTGTTTTCAAATTCAAAATGGCGTCAAATACAAGAAAATCCAAAATGTCTTGCAAAAGAATTATTGACATAATTGTGCCCAATATTTAGTTTATGGACATACGCCACCCTTCGTTTGAACTGAAGTGTATGTTTTTTTCTCTCTAGATACTTCTTGACAATCCAGTCAAATTGCAAAAGTTTTTGATTTCCAAAATGGCGCGCTGTACCTAAAATTCAAAATGGCGTCCAAAAGTCACTTTTTTTGACGCAAATGATCATTTCACGGTCAGTTGATGCCAATTGCTTAAGTTTGCCCTCTGCAGTTGCAGCCCAATTAATAGCTCGACCCCTCAGTACAGTCTTTCGTGCGCGAGTGCTATAGCTTCCCGGTGACGAACACTCACATATGAAATGTATATGGTTGTAAGGCTGGCGCTTCCTATCTCGGGCATTCAGTGACAGAGGACGTGAAAACAATGGGGTCTTTGGGTGAGAGACATCCGAATTGCCCAAAAAAAGTGGTTGACAATTTTGCTAAATCTTCCTAAAAATGTTGTCTTTGGGTGAAAGTTTTGCAAAATTTTCTGAAAAATAGGTCTTTGGGCAAAATATTTCAAAATTTTCCCTTAAAAAATTGGGGTAAGATTTGCCAAAAATGGGGTCTTTGGGTGAACCTTTTTTTAAATGGGATCTTTGGGCGACAACGATGCTGAAAATGTGGGTCTTACATAGGAGAGCCTTACATAGGCCTACGCGTCACCTCCAAAGTGGGAGTATGCCCCCATGTGTAGCCCAAGATTGACCCCTCAGTACAGTGTCTTTCGTGCGCGAGTGCTATAAGCTTCCCGGTGCATGGGGAACACTCACATGAAATTTATATCGGCGCTTCCAAACTCAGGGCATCCAGTGAGAGAGGATGTGCAAACGATGGGGTCTTTGGGTGAGAGACATTCAAATTGCCCGAAAATAGGAGTTTTTGGGAGACAATTATGCTAAATCTTCCCAAAAATGGTGTCTTTGGGTGAAAGTTTTGCAAAATTTTCTAAAAAATAGAGGTCTTTGGGCAAAATTTTTTTTCAAAATTTTCCAAAAAATTGTTTTTTTGTGTAAGAGTAGTAAGATTTGCAAAAAAGGGGTCTTTGGCTGAACCTTTTTTTAAAATGGGGTCTTTGGGTGACAACGATGCTGAAAATGTGGGTCTTAAGAGTCTCAACATGGCATTTATATATATTTCAGTACATAAAATGATTGCACAAGATTGTATTTCTTGTTCCTATATAAGCCAAACATATATTCTCAATATCAATGACCAAGTTAAAGCCTAAAGGTGCATTTTGTGATCCTCAGCCTCTTGGCCCCCGAAAAACGGCGCAGAACCGGAGCGACTATCTTTTCATACAGCGAAAGCTACCCAGGGGTTAGTCTTCTTGGAGCCTCCGTGTTTTTACTTCCCTACTCCATTCTTAAATGCCGAGGCGTTGGGAAAAGAAGGGTGAGGAGGGTACTAAGTCTGGTGGGATGGAACCGGCAAACGATTCGAAACACGCGGACCTTCCCGACTTGAGGCAAACGCTTTTTTAACCACCTAGGCCAACACGAGTACGGTTACCGATTACCTAAAAAAAGTTGAGATTTTCATATCACCTGACTCGTTGTGTGCCTAATCAAATCCCATTACTCTGGAGGGAGCAATTTGCAATGGTATGTCTGTGCGGTGTAGACAGAAAATATACACAAACAGTGGCCTATGGGTACCATGCTACAAACATTTGCTCATAAAAATGGAGGTCTTTGCGTTGAAATTTTTCCAAAGACAAAAATTGGGTTCGTTGGATGACAGTGGGGAACCTTTTTTTAATGAATTGTGAAGTGAGATAGCAGTTTTCGGTTGGGAGTAATACATTATGCTAGTGAACATATAAATTATTTCAGAGGGTGGAGCCAGGAGGGTGGCAGGGGCCGGGCGCCCCCCCCCCCCCCCCCCCACGAGAGTTTCAAAATGTAGGAAAAACATGGGGTTTTAGCAATAAAAGTTTTTTAACCAAAAATGAGTTCATTTAATAGTTTCGCCCCTATGAGGTGTTTCGCCCCTCCTATGATTTTACCCTGCGCCGCCCCTGATATTTGTATGTGTTGGGCCACAAAGTCAGAAAATATAATATTCTGGTTATACCAGAAAATTCCATCCCAATGACAAAATAATTTAGCAAAATTATAATATGTGCGATGTTGTTTTCTAATCTTTTGATTCGTTATTGCTTAAATGTGGACAACATGGTAAATGTAATTTTGCTTATTCTAGATATCGCCGAGAGAGAAGATTAATTCAAAAATTTCAGTTAAAAAAAAAAAAAAAAATATGAGCAAATGTTTGTATCACCTTGCCCTGTGTTGTAATTTCGCGACAGAAAAGAAAATACAAAATTGCGAATTTCTCCAGAGTAGTTTAATGTGCACGTATGATTAGGAACATACACTATCCTATAGGCCAAGGTTTCAGGTGGTATGAAATCTCAACTTTTTAGGCAAGTCGGGGGACGAGGCTGAGGATCACAAAATGAACCTTTAGCTTAACGTGTTCATGATATGGGATACACTTGTTTGGTTGATATAATGATTATAGGACAAGAAACTCCATCCCGTTGCAGTCATTAATGTGCTGAATATATAAATGCAATGTTAATATCAGTGAGGACAACACCGGGGGGGGGGGGGGGGGGGGGCACACTCCACTTTGGAGGTGACGCGTAGGCCATGTAAGGCTCTTCTTAAAGGGATAGCAGCGATTTGTTGATCGGAAACATCGAAAAAAATCTTCAAAATTCATTATTTTTATATGTTGTTACTGGCATGGACATATGCGAACATAACCTGCAAGTGGTTGGCTTGAAATCGGTGTGTTAAAGACAAGGGAGTACTTTTTATCTGATTCTGTAATTTCTATAGTGCGTATCCCCCCCCACATCGACTTGTGTTTCAAAAAAGCCTTTCCGCTGATATCATAGATTTTCAGGTGATATTGTGCACCATGATCAATTACCGCTTTTGAAAAAAACCTAAACACAAATCATTATTGATTTTGTTATTTGTACTGGTTGTAAACCGCAATATTGTTAGTGTAGGTGTTGAGATTGCCTCCACGTATGTCTATTTGAGGGGATGGTATGACAATATCCTAATATTTCATTTTTTCACTAGTTTGTGGTTTGTTTCAACAGTAAAGCAGTTATATGTAACTGTTAGCAAAGTATCCCTGATTTATAAGTTTAAAAAATGAATCCACATTCTTTCGTTCTCTCGCATTATCGCTGCTAATCCTTTAAGAACCACATTTTCAGCATCGTTGTCGCACAAAAAGACCCCATTTAAAAAAAAGGTTCACCCAAAGGACACCATTTTTTTGAATCTACCACTGGTCACCGAAAAGCCCCAATTTTGTGGGGTAAATTTTGAATATTTTGCCCAAAGCCTTATTTTCAGAAAAGTGTGCAAAAATTTCCCAAAGACTCCATTTTTGGGAAAGATTGAGCAAAATTGTCACCCGAAAACCACTTGTTCTTGGGCGATTCGCAGGGGCGTAACCAGA
The DNA here is from genome assembly GCA_023653785.1 of Ophioderma brevispina. NCBI lineage: Eukaryota > Metazoa > Echinodermata > Ophiuroidea > Amphilepidida > Ophiodermatidae > Ophioderma > Ophioderma brevispina. Next base: position 19,960 of record JAMKCH010027782.1, read on the forward strand.
CCTGGCCTCCGGGGGGGGGGGGGGGGGGGGCAAGGCTCAAGAAGTTTCCAGATTTCAGGCGCCAATTTTTACGGCTCGCTGTGCTCACCGGGTAGACCCATATTTTTTCCAGTTCGGTTTAAAATTCGGGGGGGGGGTGAGTGGCAGCGGACAGAAGGGACAATCTTATCCTTCCATTTCTCCTCTCCCGCTTTCTTTTACTCTTCTACTTATTCCTAGGCTTTGTACCATTATATTCTCTTGACCCTCTTGCTTTGTTACTTTTATCTTTTTCACCTTTGTCGTATCTTTTCTCGTATTTCATTACGTGCTCCCAGTTTTTCCTTCCCAATTTTGGCTCCCCTTCCCAATTTCTTGGTCGGGGGTTTGCCCCCCGGCCCCCCCCCCACTGGTTAGCCATGCGGGATGTCTTCACCCAAAGACCCCATTGTTTTCACATCCTATATCACTGAATGCCTGAGTTTGGAGAAGTGCCAAGCCTTACACCCAGCATGCTATTTCATATGTGAGTGGTCGTACCGGGAGGGCCGAAGCACTCGGCGCCACGATATGACGCTTGTACTGAGGGGTAATCAAAACTATTAATTGGGCTACAACTGCAGAGGGCAAGCTTAAGCAATTGGCATCAACTCACCCGTGAAATGATCATTTGGTCAAAAAAAGTGACATTTTGGACGCCATTTTGAGGTAAACGGTCAGCCCATTTGGATATTAAAAACTGTTGTAATTTGCTGGATATGTCAAGAAGTATTGAGAGATAGAAAACATACACTTAAGTTCAAACGATTGGTGGTTTATTATGCCATAACTTATACTTGGGCAAATTATGCGTCATTCTGGCAGCCATTTTGGATTTTCTTGTATTTGACGGGCAGTTTGAATTTTGAAAACGACAAAATGTATTGTTTGTACGCAAAAACACTAAATTGATATTAAATCATTATAATGCTAGTTACACAGTGTCATATTCTCATTAGTTAGAAAGTAAATTTGGGAGCCATTTTGAATTTTCAGGCAAACGGCAGCCATTTTGGATTTTGACAAATGATTGGCAATCGATTTGCTTGCTGCTGAAAAACATATAAATGCAACCAAAATGACAATAATTGGACAGGAATACTGAAAAATTAATGTCGACCCCCAAAATGGGAACAGCACCCCCGGAAAAAAAAAAGCACTCTTTGGGCACATTTTAAAAAAAACGGCCGGTGGGATCGAGTTCCCCGGAAAGTTTCATCTAGGAAGAAACCAATCAAACATAAAGTGAACACCATTCCCATCCGTTTCTGTCTGAGAGGCTGACTAATTGCAATACTAAATGGAATATTATAATGGTGGGCATGGTGTCTTGCGGAATGCAATTGCAACAAAATAGATGGGCTGTGTGGTAGATATAATAGGTTCCATAATGGAATATAGCTATGGAAACATTCAAATAGACCATTTGCCACAATCCCGAAATGCATCTTCCTTCGGTGCACCATTGCCATCTGGGAACTTTTACAGCCTCAAGTCGGATAAAAAAATACGGTTAGGAGCGTAACGAAAATACCAGAAAAACTTTACCCTTCTTTGATGTTGCACGAGAGTTGTGTATTCGTCAGTCAGGTGACAAGTAGGGCAAAGTTAAAAAAGAGCGATAAATCACGACGTTTTGTTCGTTGAAATTTCACCACCAGTGCCTCGATTGTTTTTTGTTCCATAGATATTCTTATACATTTTGTTAAGGTTAACTTCTAGTGAAAGGTACTTTGTATTGTATTTAACGGCCTGTTCGGCGACTGCGAAACACAACAAATTTTTTTGTACACATGACCTCTGGTACAAGTTCCCGGATGGAATGGGCACCGAATGAGGGCCATTTTGGGATCGTGCAAATGGTCTATTTGTGTAATCAGACAGCAAATCAGATTAGGATTTTAGGCACATTTTGTAAATTTTGAGAGTGAGTATAGTAGCAATGTGTTCCTTGGTTTAGTATAGACCTTGATATCATATGTGACAAGGTCACACCAATATTATTAGAAAGAATCAAGTGTCATTTTGATTAAAATTGTATTTAAAAGCTACATTTTTTTTAATTTGTGTATTTTTCAGTGTTGTGTATTTCAAATGGAATATTCCAAGGGGCTATTCCATTTAAAAAAAACATACCTTGTGGACGACGTAAAGTCAGCATGCCTAGGAAAAAGAGGGGAATATGGGAATCACTTCCCGGAAAATTTTAATTTGGAGGGAAAAATTTTACATTTAAATAGAGAAATACTTTAAACTTAAGGGGCAATTTTGAAATCTGAGGGAAATTGGAATTGGATTCCCGGGGAAATTGGAATTTTTACCAGCCCTGTTTAAACTGTATTATATGATTCCGAATACCGGCATTCATTTGACAAATCTGAACTCGCCCTGTGCTCTCCATTAAAGTCAATATCGGTGATCTACCCGAAAGAGACGAAATCTTGAAATTCGCAGAGCAACGCTAAAAAGTTGAAAGGATAATCTGT
>JAMKCH010027783.1:0-19176 GCA_023653785.1 Ophioderma brevispina
CGCAATACGTGGGTCCTATGGATTTGGTCTCGACTTTTTTTCATTTTGCCTGCTTTTAGAGTCAAACTTACCAAAGCTTCAAGGTCTTTTGGTAGTCATATTTCCACTATACTATTCTCAAAATATCTAGAAGCGTCTTTTATTGTCTACGATGTCGCAATATCTTATTTTGTAAGATTCTTTTCACTTCATCCCGTTCATCCCGCGTCTGAAAACTTCCGATTATATCTTGAATGTTGTCGTCTGCGTCGGACGTATTTCCTATGACGTACTTTCGTACAAATTCCACGTTGAATGTTGCATGCATCGTTGCAAGCTGCTGCATGCACAGGGGTTATACAATGCCAATTTACAGCAACATTGAATTCACATTGGGCATCCATACCATGCCTGCACATACCGCGTACCCGAGATAGCGCGGGATATAGGTTGTTGGAGGAGACTTAAGACAATAAACTAGGTGTTTGAAAAATATTTTGAAATGTGCAGGACTACTTCAAAAGTAATGATAAGTCTGTAGAATTCGATAAGTTCCCTTTTCCAGCTGTAGAATGACAGAAAGAAGAAAATGAGCAGGGTTCCAAGATACATTCTCCATTCAATACGTGTTGTAGTAAGTTGTCCGAACGGACAATAATGACTAAAAGCTCCGAGTCTGTCCCTATTAGGGTGCTTCTGGTCTTAAATCATTTGCAGGGTATGTTAGGATAACCTGTACGTTGTTACATCCATGTAAAAATCTGATTTTTGATGATTTTTCGATTTGCCGAGTTAGCAAATCACGATCTGTCTTTAACGGTAAGAGGACGGTTTTGCAGACATAGACTTTTGTCTAAAGGCTATCAGGTCACGAATATTTAAATCTAAATGACCGTTATTGGAATTACACTGTTTTGCAGTGTGTTAATCCACTAACCGCTACGGATCCTGGTCAAGAATTTATCCCCACATTAATCTCATAATAATTAAACGAAGTTTAAAGGTGATTTTGCAACGTCACATGGGACCGAGGCTGCCGTAGAAAATCAAGGGGGGTAGACATATGCCAACCTAACAGCACAGCAAATTCAAAACGGCATGAACTTCAGTCGTAACCCGAGTGCTAGTATTTTTTCAAAGACTTAACCGTAGGAGGGGTGCCTCTTACGCATATCGAACGGTTACACACAGACTTGTCGACTAAGACTCGGCCTTGTCCTATATTTAAATCTAAATGACCGTTATTGGAAATTACAAACTATTTTGTACAGCGGGTTAATCCTCTAACCCTACGGATTTGAAGTCAATAATTTTTTTCTTAATTTATCATGATATGACTAAGATTTAGGAGATTCTTCTTTTAATGTTACTGGGACTGAGACTGCCATAGTAAATGCACGTAGCAGTTCCACCAAATTACCGTTTGGAAATCCCCAATGCCAAATCGATCAGATCGTGTCCTACCCCCCCCCCGGTATAAATGACATGTTAGTTTAAAGTTAATCCATTCCACCTCGTGGATGCTATAAGAAAGGATTTACGCTATTAACCATAGGCTACCTTGTCACCACACACTAAGGGTGCAACGGATCTGCAATACTACATCATGAAGAATGAAATAACTGTATTAACTACAAGTAATGATTGACATCATTCAAAACACAAGTTAGCATCTGGTGACTGAATGTTTAGAGGTGGGATGCATATGCCCATACGCCTTATCATGCTGAATTGAACATGCCGCATTGTTAAACAGTACCACCAGACGAACCAGCCATGCAGGTGCGCACGCATACTGACGGGCCGTGTGTAGGAATCATGGCAGTGCTTTGTTAATGGACGTTTTGACGTCACATGTCATCCCTCTATAGATTGAAGCTTCATATTAATACAGAAAAAATGGTGATTGATTCGAACTAAATTCCACAGGCTTACCAATCCGGTACATGAGTCAAACACTTGTAGGTTGGTAGAACGATTTTTTCGGTGTCGAATCTTAAATTATGGTAAGAAAAAGTACACTTTTAACCATTACTGTTAGAAATTGTTTCCCGTAACACGGTCTTACCATACGCGATGACGAATACACGGACGCATGAGCCCACATCATTTAAGCGATTTTAATTGCCTTATGCTGGCATAGTAAAATCGTCTCTCTAGTCCATTGACCATATTAGAAACTCATGTCTATCTGAAGATGCTTATATTTGGGGGGAAGTTGCAAAAGTTATTTGAAAAAGAGGTCATGAAAATCAGGAGCATTCTCATTATTTTTACCAAATTAAAAACTGGCTTCTAGAACTGTAGATAGAACTGACGGGCGTGACCAGAATTCCTTTAACCCCCCCTATGCTGAATCTGACACTTACAATTTGTTTTTTTTTTCTTCAGAAATTCGCCCATTTATTATTTATTTAGCATGTTCATTGTTTTCGGTTAGACTTATTTGGTATCTATGCTTACCGATAGGTGGTCTAGTTGTATCGTCGGGACTGATGTGGTATGATAATGTTCTGTTGCAAGATTTTTTTTAAAATCAAAACAGCATTAACATCCCCCACGCAAATTCAATGTCAATTCCAATTCCAGTCGCAGTGATTTTTTGATCAGTTTATTTTTTGGCGACCATAATCGGAACAACACAAATAGTAAGGGTATATTGTATCACAATCACATTTTTATTCAACCAAAAGCAAATACAATAACTAGCATATACAAAAGGTAAATATTCATATACTATTTGCGTAAATACGTGTAAGTTAAGTGAAATAACATTATCAATACCACGGTTAAGCAAATACCTACGACTATGTATATATGGCAAAGTGATGAATGAGGTACTTAACTGCTCACCGCAGAGCTTGAGGGAGCAGTGACCCCTTCAAAAAGAGCTCACATTATGTTGTAATACATAGGGACAAAATCGTACATACGACACACATACAAAAAACAATCATGTCCGACAGGAAAAAAGATGAAATATCAAAGTAGAAAGATATATAGTCAGTGAAAGTTACAATTCAACGTTAGAAACTTAATATTTTCACAGGTTAGAACACATCCAATCCGTGTAGAAACAGTAATGGATAGCAGCCATTAATGGTTCATCCTTCATGTAGCGGCAAACGGAATTAGCCTATCACGAAATCTTCTATAAAAGGATCAAAGGATAACAAGTATTGTAACACTTTAATTCCTAAAAGAGTCTGTTAACTCTAGTCTATCTAACTCATGAATATCTTACACCAAGGGCAGCGCGTACGTTGGCGGTCATGTTGGTTTGGTCTGTGTGCACATTTTGCACTTTGCTATCTTATATAATTAATAAGTATACTTTTTTAACTAAGTCTTTATACTACATGTGAGATCAAGAGTGGCTCAACCCGATTACACCCAACAACATATAATTTCTGTGTTTCAAAGGAAATACCATTGCAACACCCTGTCGGGGGCGCATATTAGCAAGAGAGATAAGGTTGTCCGGAAGAAGAAGTGGCGGGAAAAGGAACCCAGGGGAGGATGTCTTGTAATGTCAAGAAAAAGGCAAGAAGTGGTGGGAGAAACGGATGCTTGGGGGCCAGGGAGGAGTTGAGCAGAGTGGCGGGCGAGTACGTGAGGGGCCAAGGGAGTGGGTGAGGGAAACAGAGTGGAGAAATTTAGGAGGTAGCGAGTAGAGGAAACAAGAAAAGAGGGGGGGTTGAGAGTACTGAGTATGACGGGGATGTAAGTGAGAGAGCCGGTCGGGTTGTGTAGCCAGTCGACAGAATACGTGGGAGGGAAGGAGTGAGGGATGGTGGTATAAAGTAAACGGACAGGATGTGGGAGGGTATGAGTGGGTTGGAGAGGGCTCTGTTTGCAAGTATTCTAGCTTTTGGTTCAGTTTTGGTGGGGCTGGATATTTTTTTCCAGTTGTAAGTATTCTTTTATTTTATAAGTCAGTTGTAGCGCATTATTACAATAGGCCGGCGTAAAAAACCATATGCATAGGCGTGCCCAGGAAATGGTATTGAGGGTGGTCTGTTGTATCTTTCGGACTGATTGTGGTAGTTATATGTTCTGTGACAGCTTTTTTTTTTAAAATCAAAACCGCATTACCCAATCCCCCCCACGCAATTCATGCATTCCCAGTCCGCAGTGAAGATTTTTTTGACATTATTTTGCGACCATAATCGGACACAATATTAAGGATATATTGTATCAAAGCAATCAAATGTTTATTCCACCCAAAAGCAAATAAATCACTAGCTATACAAAAGGTAAATAGTCATATACGATTTGAGTAAAATAAGTGTAATTTAAGTGAATAACAGGTATCATTACAACTGTTAAAAAAGAAAATCATACAGCTATGTATTTGCAAGAGTGAGAATGAGGTAACTGCTTACACGCAGAGCTTGAGGGAGCAGTGACCCCTTCCAAAGAGCTCACATTATGGTGTATAACATAGGACAAAAGCGTAACATACGACCACATCAAAAAAAACCATACATTCCGACATGAAAAAGATGAAATATCAAAGTAGAAAGATATAGTCAGGTTAGGGTTACAATCAACGTTAGAAGACCTTTATTTACACAGTAGACACATACACCGTGTTAGAAACAGGAAATGGATACCCAATATGGGTTCATCCTTCATGAAGACTGCAAGGAATTAGCCTAGCACGAAATCTTCTATAAACGGATCAAAGGCTACCAGTAATTGTACAGCTTTATTCCGTAAAAGAGTCTTTACTACTAGTCTAAGTCCTAACTCAGAATATCTTACACCACGGGCAGCGCGTACGTGGGCAGTCATGTTGGGTTTAGGGGTTCTGTTGCACAGGTTTTTGCTACCTTTGCTATCTATATTATAATATAAGTATACTTTTTACTAATTATTTATAACATGTGAGATAAAGTGGCTCACCCGATTAACACATATAATTTTCTGGTTTCTTAAGAAAGTCCCATTGCCACACAACCCTTAGGGGGCGCATTATAAGATTTTCAGGGTGGCATGTGAAGTTGTGGTGGGGCTGGATCTTTTTTTCCAGTTGTAAGTATTCTTTTATTTTCAAGGTCAGTGTGTAGCTGCATGTATTACAAGATCCGGCGTAAAGAAACCATATGCTAGGCGTGCCCATGAATGTTTGATGGGGGCTGGTCTAAAGATGTTCGAACCACTAGAGCGAAGCGAGCGGAGCGACTAACGGGTTGGTCTAGGGGGGGGCCCACCTTAGGGCCCGGGGGGTCCGGGGGCACCGCCCCGGCGGGGGTCCATGGTGCAGAGCCCCCGAAGCCCGAGTTTTTACGGGTGTTTCAAAATGAAAACTCCTTTTCTTTCTTCTCTTTTCTCCTCTTTTCCTCTTTTTTCTTTCTCCTTCCTCTTTTCTTCCTTCCCCTTTTTTCTGAGACTTTGAAATGGGGCTTTAGCCCCAAAGCCCCCCCCCCGGTACGCCAGTACTAGGGATAGTTTTGTAGCCCCAACTGCTAGTCAATATCCTTGGCAGATGAGATGACACATAGGCGTAAATCCCGGGGGGGATTGGGGGATATTCCCCCCCAATATTTTGATGAGGGGGATGGTCAATAACGATCATCCCCCCCAATGTGGATGCCCGTTCAGGTGTTTTTGGCCCAAAATAACCCATATTTTACATATAGTTTTAAAAAACAGCAAATTTTTTCGCGCGCTTCGCGCGCATTTTTCTAATTACAATTACATTTAGCGATTTTAGCTTCTAAATGGCAAAAATTTTCGCGCGCGTCAGCGCGCACCATGTGTGCTACTGATGGATCTTTTAACAAATTCGGTTTCACATTCAAAAATTTTCATCATGCCCCATCCCCCCCCAATGTCGAAAAGAAACTTACGCGCCACTGGATAGCACAAATCAAGGTTTGACGTGAGTGTGGGTCGCGGCCCTTGCATTTCAACTGCTCTCAAACTTTGGCTTAATTTTGTTGTTCCGTGCTATCGGGCTTCGCTGTGTCTATGGGCTGTTCCCAAGCGAAATGCCCTATTCTTTTTCACATGGTAGTAAGTCATAGCCGTAGACAGAAATAAGTTTACAGCATGTGACTGGTCCCTCGGAACTTTAATTGTCACTTTCTCCTTCATGTTTCCGCTTATAGAAGGTGGCTAAAAGTTGAAATAAACAAAACTCTGTGTCTTAAAACAACTTCGTTTAATAGTTTAAAGAAAATTTAAATGCTATGTACATCAGTTCAACTGTAATATTTTTGTTAGTTGTTGTTTTTGTTCTGTTTGTTTTGAACTGGAGCTGCCAATGTATGGACCTTCTATAAGAAACTGGGTGTAAAACCAATAAAACCTACTAGATGCTAATAGTGAATCAAAAATTGGTCGTCATGAAAAAACCCAAATTTTGACCCTGAACATATTTACATCACTGTGACGCAGTTTGATTTTTCATGATCTGCAAATTTCTACTTTCTATGCTGAAAAGGAATTGGGGGAATATTTGGTGAAGAAATGAAGTAGATATGAGAGATTTTCGCGGCTGATCCCTTATTTCTTACCTCATTCCATGGGATGGTTACCAACAGATTAAAGCACTATTGGCACATTTTTTGAAGAGCGCCCCCAATTTTTCAAAATTTGATATTTTTACACAGTGCGTTGGTAATTATCTATGAAACTATACCATGCGAACGAGAAATGCTAAAAATGCCGTATTTATCAGCAGAATACGTTTTGTAATTAGAAATGGGATCGTAGTATGGACTTAACGGCCGAGTAACTGCGAACCTCTCTGTCCGTCATGATAACTATTGCCACCTTCTAGAAAATAACAACCTCTTACTTGCCTTGCCTGAACTATGTAAACAACTAATGGATGAGCGTAGACCATACATTGCGCTATTTCCCAGCTATTTTCACCATCATGGAAGGCCCGTTTCCTCCAGCATCCGTTGAATTATTATCGGGGGATCCCCGATAAAGAATTATTCTAGTACAAAATTCTTCGTTTGTGACCATGCGACCGTTTTCGAGCTTAACCATTCCACAGGTATAGTTGACTAGCAGTCCCAATGCCACCTGTGTAAAAATCTCCACTTTTTAAAAAAAAAAAAAAAAAAAAAAAAATGCTAATTTTGCTTTAAGCTGGATTTTCCAGTTCCATTATTTGTCTGAATATGATGACAAATCTTCTGGATCAGCCGCGTGAAAATCCTTCATATCTACCTCATTTGTTTACAAATCAAATACCCACATTAATGAATTTGACTACACCAGCAAAGTACATACACTGTTCCTGAAATTGGGTCACCACCATTATATAAGTTTACCTTTTAGTCTTTACTGTAATCATTGGAAATGGAAAGCAAGATAGTGCTATTTTAACAGATATTAAAATATCACGGAATAATAGTTAGTTGATTAAAAATCGTACAACATTGCAAAAAATTGCGATTTGATTAAAAGTAACATTTAATATTTTGTTGATTAAAGATTGAAACATGTTTTGGTGATTAAATATATCAACGTTGGTTAATTAGACGCCAAGCATTTTTCTTAACCAACAACGGATTAAAAATACACTTTCGCCCAAAAAAACCGTGTCTGCAATATTGTGGGTTAAATATTTTAAAATCCGTGTTGGTTAAATCATCTAATTTGGCACAATGTTTATTAAAATATTGGTCACATGACCAATTTAAGAGCAGGCGAAGGTCGTCGTCTGACAAAATCAAACATGGCCGGTTTCGAGAGAGTGACGAGGTCGCTGAGCTGTGTGAATTAATTCAGTGATATGAGTTCAGGCAATTGCCTATATATTTCAGACTTTCTTGATTGGTTTCAGGCTTGCTTAGCAAGGTCTTGGATGCACGGAGACTATATTGGATAACCTGCATTGGTTTCTATTTACGCCAAATCAATAATGCGTGAACAAGAAAGCCTCCATTGGTTTGCAACTTTCATTGTCAAAATGAAAATTTTAACTTGTGTCATATCTCATTTTTCATGCATTGTTATTAAGCCATTTCACAAGGATCCCCTCACTTATTGACCAATTGGGCGTAAAATCAGGCTAAGCTTATGACTTTGCCGAACAATAACGAAATAACGGAAAGAACTACGTGTCATACATTGGAAAGAACCATTCAATTGGTGTGCTTACTAACAAATATTGAATTTCAAAAGAGCCTAATCCACTTTTCATAGTTCTAAGAAAATGGCCACATTGCACTTTATCATTTCATATGGCTTTTTAAATTTCTTTTGGGGGGTTAATATTGCTAACAACAATTTTCATGGAAAAAAGTTGGATATTTTTGTCATTTTCTGTAAGAAATTAGCAAACTTTTTTAAAAATCTGAACTTTTCCGAAAAACAATGCCAAAACCCATTAATTTGGAATGGAGTATTTTTGAAACCTGAAATTAGTGTCAAAATGTGTGTTTTACACCCTTTATCTTATTCTACTAATAACTCAATTTCGAACAATGGATTTAGGGCCTTTTGGAAATCGATTCTTGGAAAATTGTAAGTAACATCGTCATATTATTTTGGATTTCTTACAGAGGACACCGGACCCATTGCGAATGACTTTCAAATATTTGGACGAATCCGAAGGACTGTTAAGCTCGCCTAGTATACGTTGTAGACATCCCTCGCTTGAAATAATATCTAGGTTGAAACATATTCAAGGTTCGTTCTATATTCAAAGTCGTTAACCAGAAATAACGAGTTCTAGCAACATGTTTTGAAAACGCAACAAAACTTTAACAATTGCTTTGTGAGAAATAGTAAAATCTCAATTCCTTTGGCACAGTTCAGTAGATTTCATTCACCAATGTATTTAGAAAATACACACCCCCTGGTTTTTGGGTATAATAAACAAGGTCAGTTCATGTCAATGTATGTACAAGTAAACCAACTGAACTCTGTCCTTGGTGGATGAGCATATTGTAACTCATAGTGTTATTTGAAGTTTGAACAACTGTAGAAATTGGAGTGTGTGGGTATTGCTATTATACACTAAATTAAATGTTATTTGTTATTTCAAATATGAGAAGATGGTAGCATAGCTTGATTCATAATACGAAAAATGGTAAATTTTACTTTCTAAATGTAAACGAATGTTTGGTTTGCCGACAGTGATCATTTCAATGTAGTGAAATTACTCTCCTTTAAATTGAATTTTCCCGTTTCTCCAAAACGGGAAAATCACTTTATAAAGCGATTACCGTGCCACTCCATGATCGGAGTAACATTTTGCTCTTTTGGGAGTCAAAATTAACACTCTATTAGAATGATCATTATGGGCGATCCAAAAGAGTGAGTGAAAATTCCCTATTTAACATTTAGAGAGTACGTTTCCAGTAAATTTATACAATCGGGTTTACAATCCGTTTTGATAAAAAGTTGAAGAGTGTTCACAATGCCAAAGGTAAAATTGTAAAAACATTAGAAATGATTAATTGAATAAAAAAATATCTGGGCAATTCTTTTTTGACAGATAAAAGAGCTAGCACAGTGTTTTACATGAACAATCATTCTAACATACCTTTGAATAGCACAAAACATTACCTATCATTCACTGGCTAATTAATCCAGTAGCATAAAAATGCATAAATTCACTTATTCTTCATACATTCACTTATTATCTGATAAAGGTATGCTAAGCATGGTAGGTTTTACTTTATGTTAATGGTGTTTCAAGATCCAGAACATTGAAAAATTCGAGAAATATACTACCAAACAACAATGTCAATAAAAAAAACAGTAAACCAATCAAAACGAATCAATTACTTACTGGTGGTAAAAGACGGTTGAGGCGTAGATTTGGAAGTGGTAGTCCGGCTTGGACCAATTGACGTCGGTACTGAAAGCGAGTAAAGTTTTCTTCAATTACATTACTTTTAACGAACTTACATATATTCATAATTTGAGAAAATAATACTTGGTGATTTCTTGCTGTAAATCCCAATTCAGATAAACATTTTAACAATTAGAAATCTTTCAAATAGAGATTTGTCTCAAGGCAATCAACATCATCGAATTAAAATTGTGTTGGAAAATAAAGACGAACGTGCATCAAAAAATATGACGAATGTGGCTGTTATGGACAAGTTTCTTTAAAATACATGACTTTATCGACAATGACTTTGAATTCTCGAATCATTTCCCTTCTAAAGAGCAAGTCCGGCGACAATATTCAACAGATACCTCCACTTATTAGTATTTTGAAACAGCGCGTGGATGGTTACATTGTGAAAAAAATGCAGCATTACCTTATTTTTCTGACTGGGCTGACTGCTAGCTGCTAGTTAGTGGCATTGACATTGCCACCATTCAAGGAGTTTCCGTAACCTGACCCATCAGACACATTTTTTCTGACACACTTATGAATTCTGAAACGGAATGAACCACATGTTTATTCCCTTAAGGCTTCCGAATTCATAAGTGTGTCAGAAAAAATGTGTCTGATGGGTCAGGTTACTAGTAGGGTTATAAATGAGAATCCCATTCTAGAAGTTTGGGGAAGAAGGTTTGAAGATGTTTTTCTATAGTTTGGAGGGTGCTGAATCAGAATTTTTGAGTCCAACCTCTGGGAAATATGGGGAACTTTGTAAAATAAGGGGGTAAAATTAGTACAGGGGTAAATTTGAAATCAAGTCAAAGTGTGTTTAAATGTACACCAATGTATTTGTCTCATTATAAGGATTAAAAAAGGTATAGTTTGTATGGGTTCGGACCTTTAGTTACACGGCTACAGCCCTAATAAGGTTCAAGGTCATCCTGGGCCCAAAAATATCCAATGCTCAGATTTTGTTGAAATTGGTGTCAAATTATTGCTCTGGTCATACTGAAGCAGAAAATAAGTTTTGGTGACCCCTATAGACTATGTAGACCCATTATGGGTAGACCCACTAATTACGAAACAAAATACCAAACATTGTAAAATAAGGCAAGACGAACAATTTGACACCAGTTTCAACAAAATCGGAGCATTGGGTAAGGTTTACCCCCAGGATGACCTTGAACCTTAAAAGAGCTGTACCTGTTTAACTAAAGGTCAGAACGTAGACAAACTATACCTTTTTTTAATCCTTATGAGACAAATACATCGGTGCACATTAAAACACGTTTTGACTTGATTTCAAATTTACCCCTGTACTAATTTTACGCCCTTATTTTACAAAGTTCCCCATATTTCCCAGAGGTGGGACCCAAAAACTCTGATTCAACACCCTCCAAACTATAGAAAACATCTTCAAACCTTCTTCCATAAACGTCTAGAATGGGATTCTCATTTATAACCCTACTATACGGAAACTCCCACCATTCATTGTGCACCTGGTATGCTTTTAGGCAGATGTTGAAGTGAAGCGCATTGTCTGTAACTCACATAGCATTGCTTTTGTTGCTATCTATAGACATTGTTTAGTTTCCTCATTTTGTGATTAAAAATATTTTTTTATTTCTCTATTTACTTGAGAAAAGATTCCTCACTGAGAAAGTACTTATTTCATCATACAAGAGAACAAGAGAAAAATGAAATTCCCCTAGATTGAGATCATGCAAGACGTTTACTAGTTTTTGGTGACAAGCTACTTTAGGTAGTTCTCATGATGTCATTAATGTAAGATGATGTAATGCTTATGATGTAGATTGTGTGTGACCCAATTGGACAGCATTAGGCATGCATGATGCTGCTGTAATATTTGTAGATAGTATGGGAATCTAGCTGTGAAATATTATATATAAAGAGATATCGCAAGTTTAAACAATTTTGCCAGTAGAATTGATCTCCAGTGATGGTAGATCGGTGCAGTATACCAGGATCAATTAATATTATAGACACCACAGGAGCTTTTAAAAGGCTATTTGTCTGCTGTCAACTTTCAAGCAAAAAGAGCTTCAGTTTTGGAATCAAAAGGAATTCCAGTTTGTGGTCCTAAAAGTGAACATTTGCGACAGTTGGACTTATGAACTACTTTGTGGAATACTGCTAATTTTGTGTGTCGCCAAGGGACCTATATAGAACCTTGTCGTTTGGAATCAGAGCTGCTGGACAAAGTTATCTTTAGGACTGCTCCGAAAAAGGAACATAATTTCTAAAGAAGATTCCCATGGATTTATAATGTGGAGTATTGAAGCTGCATGATGTAATTTTAGAGTCTTCGCTGTGAGGACAGATTAACGTTGAGTTACAACGCTACTTTCATTGCGACCTTTAATCACATGCAATTTACTGTATATTTGATTGTAAATGCTATTGTAATTTGTTTTGGAATTTCCAAATTCCTGAACCGATCATTCATGTCAACCAAAAATAAAAATAAATGTTGTTGTAATATAAAATTCAGATCATTTGTGCTTATTTGTTTGTGTTTAAAAGGTATTTCTGACCTTGGCGTTCACGTGAAGTCGTAACAACATGTTTAAAGATATTGATATGACAGGTGCATGGCGGAGAAGCAGTCAATGACTTATAGAATTACTACATGTATCTGGAAATGTTTATTTCTATCAATGGAATTCTTCTGTTAGATGTTTACTTTGTAGGTTAACTTCCACCAATTGAAGTATTCTGCTAGATGTTTACTTTGAATATTTACTTCCACCAATGAAAACCTTCTGTCAGATGTTTACTTTGTATATTTACTTCCACCAATGGAAGTCTTCTACCAGATGTTTACTTTGTGTGTTTACTTCCACCAATGGAAGTCTTCTATATACTAGATGTTTAATTTGTATGTTTACTTCAACCAATAGAAGTCTTCTGCTAGATGTTTACTTTGTACATTACTTCCACCAACGGAAATCTTCTGCCAGATGTTTACTTTTTATGTTAAATGCAATTTACAAAATATAAGATACCACCTAGCATTGACATGCAAAGTCTTTTTATGTAACTTAAAGAGTTAAAATAATCAACTTACTATTTTTTCTAAAGTCTGGTGGGTCTTTGGCGAAATCTGTGGTGAGGAAGAAACAATACTATATCTATCACATAACAACGTAATTATTTTTATTTTATATATATATTTATTATAAATATTGAAAGGAAAGTTAGGTATTTATACACAAAGGAAGATATATTTTTACTTATCGAAAGCATAATTTAATTCCTAAAAGTACATTAACCTATTGTTAACAGTTCAACAATGACTTGCATATGGGTACTTTCCGTGAGTATGAGTATGAGTACTTGACCTTGAGTACGAGTATGAGAGTGTGGTCCTGAGTACGAGTATGAGTGTGTGTAGAGCAGAATTGTACGTCACGGGTACGAGTATATGTACGAGTACTTTTGCCTGAGTACGAATATAAGTACGAGTACTTATGCCTGAGTATGAGTTGGAGTACTTTGACATGAGTACCAGTATGAGTGAGAGTATGAGTACGTACGAGTACTTTGCAAAATTTAAGATTCGTAATATTGTTGATATGATGACGACAATGAGATGACAATGCCGATAACAATGATGATGATGTACTAGTACCATGAAGTGGTCACATGCTGGACCCATAAGAATACCCATAGTCGCGTACTCATACCTATACTGTAGCCATTATGGCAAGGTCTCATACCCATGCAGCCAATGTCTCATACCCCTACCTCCATAACCGCAACGATGGTCATCATACCTTCTACTCATAGTCGTACCTGATGTACCCACTTATTCCACATTATTCCTAATGAACAATCATACACCTCCACCTTTGCATTCTTTTCATCAACAAAATTGAATATGAGGTAATATGGCAACATGATATGTAGGAACCGTGGATAAAATTTGATACATACAATTTCTAAGGTTCGCTTTCCGATTTTGGAATAGCGTGTTCAAATTGTGGCGACTCTGTCCCCGAATTACATTGTCCAGGGCTTTTCTTTACACATTTTAACCGTATCCCAACAATAGGCCAACAAGTATTTCTGAACACACCCTAAGCTTAGCATGTCTTTTGATAAGGAATATGCATGGTAAAACCTAAATCAGGTGTTCTATTTACTGTTACATTGCCATCAAAACTAAGTGGCTGCCACATTTCCTACATCTGTACATATAGCAACCGTTCTACATACATGTATCCATACATGTCCCAACCATGCGACAATTACAATTGTCAATCAAAATGGTACTCTACCCGCACTAGATATTTACGGGGTAGTAAGTAACTTTACTATCAATTAGATTTCTTTTGACATTTAAGCCATTTCAGGGCTTTCAAATTCATAAGAGAACTTTTACTTTGCCTTTACTCAGAATCAAATTAGAATGAATGCATACCTTATTTCGGGTGTAAAGTGTACATCCCTAATTGGAAAGAAGTTTTTGTGTAGGACACGGTTAATATGATTCTTTTTTTACGTTAACGTGGGTATATATCCTTGATCGTCATGTCATTCAGTTGTGAATCTACAAAAGCTTCATTAACTGGTCCTATAGCACCGTGTTATTACAGCCCTATCAGTCATTTTTTTTTTCAAACCACAACATAGCCCACTTTGTCCTCTTTAAATTACTAGTGTTAAGTCATATCAACACCTTATTTCCTTTCTTTGATTGAAAAATAGGCCCCCACACTTAGGCCCATTTTAAAGCGTCTGGAAGATGCCATATACGACTATTTCTGGGCATCAAAAAAGTCGGATCCGACTTTTTAGTAAACAAGGATAAAAATCATAATTTCCTGACGAATACAGCGTGTTATGCTTAGCCCACTTACAGGGTCTTTACTACAACAAATGGACTTTGCGAAAAATAGGAGCGCGATTTTGTTACATTGTGACGAAATCGCTGATAGTGCTTTAACTCTCATTTGGCTGATCCTTGTCCACAATTATTGTTGTGATCATGCCACAACTACCTAAATACTTTGGGTGTTGCGTATTTTCCCATGTTAGGCTATACATTTTATGGGGGGGAGGGGGGGGGGGGGGGGGGGGACTGTCAGTTTCTACACCAGTCCCTATTCCACAAATATGGCACAATCTTTTATATTAAACAAACATTATTTTTCAGGTTTTTTAAATTCAAACCTATTTGAATCTTTCTCCTTATAGAGCCTAACTGGGACATAGGTGAAATATTTTAAGTGCTGTGCCATTTTCATTTTAAAACTGGCTTATGGTGATGTTAGATTTAGTTTAACCACTGCCATTAAATATGCACCCCAACCGACAAGTCCTCAGGTTTCATAAAAGTGATCATTTGACCTTGAATCACCTTTCAGCCAACTAATCATCTGCACAGTAGATTTATACTCTACCAACCATGGCCAAAGGAAGCAAACTGGATGGATAAAATGCGGCATTGCTTCCTTTTAAATTGTCATGGCATGGTAGTAAAATGGAGATATCGCCATTGAAATTTATGTTAAACTATTATCAAATATTTGATCCTGTATCCTGTTACAAACAAAATGTAAATATTGTAGATTGGTCTGAAGCATAAAAATCAATTCTTACAAACAAATTGGGTTGACAACCCATGTTTTTGTTAAGTATCATCAATTGTTGTATATTTGATTACCTGTGAATTTGCTTTTTTCTAGCAGCAAATGCATGCCTACTTATTTTGGTTGTATATTTGAGTACTTTTCGTATGAGCACTTGACCCTGAATACGAGTACGAGTATTTGGTCATATGAATACGAGTATGGGCACAGCAACATTTTAAATCACGAGCATGAGTATGAGTAAGAGTACTTATACCTGAGTACCCAGGTCTGAGTGAGTACGAGTACTAGCACACAAATTGTACTCGTACTCAAGTACTATACTACAAGTCTGAATGACTGTAATTCCGAGTTAGAGGCAAAGTACATTCTACGATTTCTTGAGGAAGGCAATTTTCGCTCCCCAACCGCATCTCAAAAATGATTTTTGTATCATGCCCAATCTGACGTGTGGAATCGATCGTCTTTAGAATAATTATGTTTGCAATTTTGTATTTTTTGTCCGTAAATGGCCCTTAATTACATCAAAGTGCAATATGAAACACTGTGGTACAAATATCTTTTATTAAAACACCAAACACGCAAGAATGGAGTCAAATTAAATTTTGGGAGTACGCTTCTCAAGGATATCTACTGATCTGGTGAACCATATAAACAAATAAAAAAAACGTTGTCCAGAATCAATTCACTTGGATGGAATTGAAACCTTAAAATTTCACATTATTTTTAAAAAAAATAAAAAATTTTGTATTGTTTTGTTTATGTATTTATTTTTTTATTTTGTGGACGGAGATCAGACCAGGTGATATGTAAACGAGGAGATTTCACATATCAGGTGTCCCTAACAAAACGAAAGCCTGTTTTTTGCACTATAATATAAAGCATTCCATCAAAAAAGTGTTTTCTTGAATTACATATATAGTGAAATGTTAATTTTAACGGTGGGGTAAATAAGAAATTCAGCCAAATTTTTACCTGAAATATAAGCAGAACAAAATCGCTTTGTTTTAACCATCTTATAGACATCTGTAGCCGAAATATAATCTGTTGAGCGACTAACCGAGGCTAAAAATGCACTACGAGACCTTTAAGCTCAATTGCATAATTTACATAAAAACTATGGAAACAATGGCCACACAAAAGAGGGTTGTATTCTCCATCAATAACTTCTTATATTTGGTAACATAATGGTGTCCATAAATTATTAATGAGATGATGCGGAATAATTACGTAATCATCAACGGTCATCTCTTACCGCACATTGTAGATACTTGCGAGACCTTTGATAATGAAGTCATTAAACCATATTTAATTGTACTAAATTTAATTTATTAAACAATTAAAACAGTACAATATATTTACAACTGTTTGAACATAATAATTCCCCACATGCCCAATAAAGCCAACAGCAGCAGTAGGTCAATCGACCATCCAAAGAACATTGATATTCATAACAAACAGCCGCCTATTGGTACATATCCCACGTGACCTACACACAGCTGGCATTTTTTTTTTTATTGTGGCACAGTATCATCCATACACTACACATTATATGGCCATTTAGTATTTTGTGGTGTCTAGACCACTTCCAAAACTTCAAATTCAAACTCCCTTTACAGACCACCTCTTCATTAGGTGAACACACACGTCCATTGAAAATGGGTTTTTAGAGCAGAGCAAAATTCTAGGATGAACATTTCGTACGTAGGTAAAAGTCTAGAAATAAATGACGCCCTGTTGCTTCGATGCATTGTAAAGGTTGCAGGAGTGTCGTTACAAACTATTGATGGCGCTATAGAAATAATGCAGTCAGTGTAGTCAGGGAGGGCTATTTTTTCAGCTTATTGGTCTCATATTCCCTACGGTCTCAAATTATCTACACTTACCCTGTCACTACA
This sequence comes from Ophioderma brevispina, assembly GCA_023653785.1. NCBI lineage: Eukaryota > Metazoa > Echinodermata > Ophiuroidea > Amphilepidida > Ophiodermatidae > Ophioderma > Ophioderma brevispina. The sequence goes on from JAMKCH010027783.1 coordinate 17,304, forward strand.
TATGACGCAAAATATGGATACCTTAAAGTCTCTCGTTGCACCCTTAATATGACTTAAATATTTGTTCGTGCTATATTCACTCTTTAGTAGTTCTTACAATATTTCACTGTAATGATTAAAAAAGTTATATCATCGATTATTCAAAATACGTTGCATACGCATTACGCATAGGATGAATTGCCTACTTACCTATTCCAAATATTATAGACGCGCCTACTATTATAATAAGTATAATTAAAATAGCTGCTAAAAGAATATAAATCCATTGTCTTGTTGAGAGGGACGTTTCAGATGATGGCTCATTCACAATATATTTTTCTTGCCGGTATTGAAGTGACTGTTGATTCAGTGGGACAAATCGTCTTGTGGATGTCTGTCCTCTGTCGTCCTTATATTGGTAGGTAGGGTCTAGTGGGGTTTCATTGACGTCTACTACTGAATGTTCGTATCCTTTATATTTTTGTTTGGCCTGTTCAACTGTTATAACAAAAGAGAAATCACATCATTCATGACAAAAACAAACTTGTCTTACAGTTAACATGGTAATAACAAAAAAGAGTTCTTCAAAAACGTATAGTTTTGTTGCTTCCTACTTGTTTCAATAAAGCAAAAAACAAAAACAAAAAACAATGATGCCGTGTAAGAAACGATTGAGTCCCCCATGAGTGAGTGAGTGAGCAGTGTCTTAGCGACCATGACAACATACACGGAATAAACCGTGATCTTGTAGACGATGCTACAGGATATTGGCAATGAAATAGGTAATGCATTCATCACACAATGGAGAACACAATAATAGGACACTACATCACTATTAGTCCAGGACCTGCTTATATAATTAGAACCCCGCTTACAATTCATCCGCCAGAGATTTGAGTTGTTGGACCATTTACCTTTAGGAATCACACAGGTGCTTTTTTGAAACCGGCTGCGAATTCCGGAAATCCAAGATGGCCGCCGGTAGCCATTTTAAAAATATAAATTTTGATTTTGATACCTAAAAGTATGTGTAATACCTCATTTAGGGGTTTTTGGGTGCTGGGAATTCATTTCTGACATCATTTTTAGCATTAGAGGTCCATGTTACATGGTATGGATTTGGAATTCCAAGATGGCCGCCGGCAGTCATATGAAAAGTACACATTTTGAATGATTTAACCTAGTAATATGTTTAATACATCGTTTATGGGGTTTTGGGTGCTGGAAATTCATTTCTGACATCGTTTTTAGCATTAGAGGTCCATGTTATATGGTATGGATTTGGAATTCCAAGATGGCCGCCGGCAGTCATATGAAAAGTACACATTTTGAATGACTTAACCTAGTAATATGTTTAATACATCGTTTATGGGGTTTTGGGTGCTGGAAATTCATTTCTGACATCGTTTTTAGCATTAGAGGTCCATGTTACATGGCATGGATTTGGAATTCGAAGATGGCCACCGGCAGTCTTATGAAAAGTACATTTTGAATGGCATATCCTAGTATTATATGTATACTATTAATACATCGTTTAATGAGGTTTTGGTTAATCCATTTTTGACACCATTGACATAATTGGAGGTTAAGATTACTCAAAGGGGTAAAAATCCAAGATGGCTGTCAGTTGACATAGTGATGTCATATAAACTGAACAAGTGGAAAATGTGGTAGGCCTACCTGTTTATTTGATCTCACAGATGGGCTCAACAACCTTCTTATGGCAGAAGATCACACACACCTGATCAGCTGCTCTACAAGAACAGCTCTTTGAGTTACACTTTCCACTACAGCCGCATAGGGTCACAAGTTTGATATAAAATTGGATCGATTAAGCCCAAATTAATTGGTCGAGCTATGAGTTGCAAAAATATTGGGCGAGACGCAGTCGACC
>JAMKCH010027784.1:0-92530 GCA_023653785.1 Ophioderma brevispina
GTTCACAATGCATGTGATGTCGACTCGTAATCTACAACCGTCTCCATCGCATCATAAAAACATGAAAAGCACAGTCTCTGGAAGTTTGCTGAAAAGCTCTTTTCCTCCACAACAGCTGTTACACAATATCATTTACTCGCTATCATAATATCCATTGAAGTTGTCCTCATTTCGATGTATTCACCCATCTCGTCAATAAAGTCCAATATATCCTAGTACGTTGTGAAGTCGTCCATGTCTAGAGTCCGTCTCCCGATCGCCCAAACTTCCCCCTACGCTGAAGCACAGTCCAGTCATATGACACTTCCGACCAATCAGCGGGCTGGAAATGCAAACTTTCATCGGCACTCATCAAAGGGGAGTCACTTCCTGAATACGCATACACAGGTGGCAGCGAACCTTATAAGTTACCATCAACACTTATTTTAAATACCATGGACGATTTGCGTGTGAAGAGGGAAATCCCGTTACACCCCTAACGTCCCTTAACTGCATTTAAATGCACTCTTGAAAAAATCATGCAGCGGACCCCTGCCTTGAGATAGGGGAAAACAATTTGGAATGTCCAAAACACAATTACAATGGCAATTGTAGTTAATGCATACAATATTATGTCCTTCGTGATCTTACTTGATATAATTAGAGGTTAATGGCTGAATATTTTAGCTTCGAGTGTATAGGCCAAAAATCAATGCACGCGCGCTCAGTTTGACGACGAATGAGTCTGGTCAAACTGACGAAAGTCATTGTCTTTGACAATGCACGAGAAACTAAAAATATGAAGATATTAACCTAATTCATAAACGTTATTACAGCAGATATTTTAAAAAGAAAAATCTGAATCTGAATATGTCATGAAATCCAATGCAATAATGTAACGAAAAGATACACATACCCGCCCATGAAATGAATCAAACGTCTTTCGTAAACATTCTAAGCACTCCGCGTACGCTCATTAACATACGCACCGTGCAATGACTAATATCAATGCATGATTTTTGTCCAATCATATTTCCTTTCTTACCAAAAAGTTTATGTCCCCTAATGCCCAAAATTAAAAGAAACGTTGCAGTTCAACGATGATATGTCCCCACAGCGAAGACTCCAAAATGACAACACATGCAAAGTCATATAAATCTACAGTAGCTTCGCCAGATGAAAGTTCCTTTTCTGGGGCAGTCCTGAACATGCTGAAGATATCTTTGTCCAGCATGCAGTTCAAGACGACGGGCTTGTCCCTCGACGACACTAACATTCCGCAGTACCATAATCCAAGTGTTGCCATCTAAAGTCCCTCTGTCACAAATGTCCAAGACCACAAACTGGAATTCTTTTTGATTCCAAAAACTGAAGCTCTTTTGGCTAGGAAGACGACAGCAGACAAACAGCTTGAACATATACAGCTCCTGTGGTATTTGTAATATAATTTGATCCTGATACTATGTACTGCACTGATCTACCATAATGGAGATCCACAACTAACTACTGGTCCTTTTCCTCATAGAAAAGAAGTATTCTATGTCTTTCTGTAGTTAGGGTTTCCCTAATCCTTTTAATACATGTACAGCATCATCATGCATAAACATAGCCTACCGATGTCCAATTGGATCTCACACAAATGACATCATATGCATTGCATCATCTTACATTAATGACATCATGGGAACTACCTATTTTGCAATTTGGCAACTTGCACAATAACTTGGAATATACCAATCTATTTATAGAACTTAGCTTAGCAAAAAGGAAATGCCATTTTTCTCTTCCATAATAAACAAAGTAATTTTCCTGTGAGATATCTTTTCTCAAGTAAAAAAGAGAAATTAAATAATATTTGTTATCACCAAATGGAGGATGCTATAACAATGTTCGTAGCAATGGGAAAATCGCGGAATTTAAGTTTATTACATAGTGTCATGCCGCTTACCGCTTTGCCGCTCTGATGATGAAATTTACGTCACTACGCAATCATGTAAGAATCGCTAGCGGTGACCCAAGCGGCAAAGCGTCAAGCCTATAAATCGATCTCCCTGCCGCCGCGGCTGCCGTTTTTCCCAAAGCGGCAAATCGCATTGAGTTGACTTGAGTTCAACTTCCGAGCGGTGCCGCTCGATGACGTAGTTCTAGAGATAGCGCCGCTTGACTATAATAGCTCAATCCTGCAAGCGGCGTACACCAAGCGGCTTGCCGCTGAGCGGCAAGCGGCATGACACTATGTAAAGACCTTAAGACTTACGCGCAGCAGTCACGCATGCGTTTTGCGCTGCCGTCTTTGTTCTTCCGGCACCATAATTATGTTGACAATTGGGTCATCTGGTAAGTTAAAGGTCCATGGCCCGATCGCTAATAGCCTCGTCCCCAGAAGCCCCAGATTTTACCGGAAGTGGTCAACATTTGGTATCAGAAGAAAGCTACTATTTTTCTTATTTACCCTGTGAAATCTTAGAGCCAAAGGATGTTTGGTTTGGAAGTTATTAGCGAAAATGTGACCCATTTTGGTCGACCAATATTAATTTCACACATGGGGTTTTGGAGTGAAGGGGCCAATCTATCAAGATGAAAACTTCATATCCTTAAATCGGCCCATCCCCCTTTAAACTTGTACTTTGTTAGAGTTTTAAAATGCGAAAGAAACATGCTCAAAGTTGCAAGTTCTTCACAAGCTACTGTGGATAAGTGATTTAGTGGTGATTGAATTGTCTTTAACTTAGTGCCATCCTACAGAACCGTAGTAATCGAGAGTTATAAGGAGTCCTATAGCTATACAAGGAAACTACTTGAACTGTTTACATATCAAGGGTTTACTCCAAGAAGCCTTTTTGCCCTAAACCCTTGATATGCCTTTTCTATTTATACACAAGGAGACGAACAAATCGACAGACTGTTGAAAAGAATCGGATCATTCTCAAACTTTGCCCACGTATGGCCTTGAATCGTTATTACCATATAGTTAACAAGCCATAAATCTTATGACAAGACAAAAGCGTTGGTATACATTTGAACAAAATTGGAGCATCTTATATATAATTTGACCCTGTACAAACTTTACATTGTATTCCTGAATTAGCAGAAAGGGGTTATGGGAAACTTTTGTTTTTGTTTCTCATACTCTTTATCATCTTTCGTGAACATTTGTTGTTATTTCTGCCCGGGTGTTTTTCTATTTATCTTAAATTACAGGGTGTATCAAAAAATTGTGCATAGAATGCTGCTGATTCTGACCTCGATAGTGTCATTCAAAAAATAACAATTCTGATATAATCGTAATACTCATTCCTTACGCTACATATTCTGAAAAAAATTTAAAAAATAGCTTCAAAAATGAAGCAGATATGAAAAGTTTTGTACACCTTCCCATTTGTCTTCCATTCCAACGGAGTTTCACACAGAAAACCACATTTTGTGTAAATGAATAGATATCTCTCACACATAAGGTGGTTTATTGTGAAATGAAATGGATCGGAGAGAACTTTCATGGATCAACAGCGTGTTTATAGATTTGAAACAGATTTTGGATGAGATTTCTTTGCATAAATATATTGCACAAAATCTACTTGTTCAGATTTTAACTTCATTGATCAATGCCATGTTTTAGATCAAATTTGATTTTGGAAGATATTTGGAAAGTAGTTTTGCATAACAATATGCACAAAATAATATTGTTCTAAAACACTTATAGATATTGCTCTTAACCGATCCACACAGCATTCAGTTCGGTTCAAAAAATTTATAACTGGTACGTATATGGTGTTTAGATTAGATCTAATATGTCTGTTTGTCCTTAGTTCTTTAACGAAGTCTTCCTTCAACATTGATTTTACATTTAATTTGAGAATTGGTCTTCATGTTATTTGTCTCTGCTTATGACAATGGAACTGAGCTACTTGAATCTAACACTAGTTAAATTAGAGAGAATAAAATATTGAAAGGAGATCTATGCATTTCACTCTCTCTCTGGACCAGGGGATAATTGACTTTACAACAATGTTTAAATTAATAATCTGATACTTAAATTGAATTGTCTTCATGCACTGATTACCATTGAATTCGCTGGAATCTGCAATTTAACTCTTGTGAATCAAATGCCAGAAAGATTTGTCCAACATATAAAATTAGGAAACAAAACCAACCCACTGCGTAACCTCTGTAAAATTCCCAGTGGAATGGTAAAATGGATCAGCCTAAAAAATCAATCACGTCCTGCCCCATTCTTTCCCCAACTCACACTTTTTCAAATTTAGCAAATATATAGTGCCTATATCAGTATGACCTCTGTGAACTACCACTTTCCCATGACTTGCGTGTTTTTCAAAACGCGAACAAAAATACCTATATTTATTTGCATGGCCCAGCTCCAAAATACCATATATGTTAATTCTATAAAAAATTCTTACGACGTAGTGCACTAACAGTCAACACCTTAAATGACCAAAAGTTCCTTTTGCAAACGGTTTTTGACTGACCCCCTGACTTGGATTCTGGCAGTACCCTGGTTTGCGATGCGATAGCAAGGTACGTATATACTGTAGCATATACTACAACGACAGTTTGCGCGATTTTTTTAACGAGTGTGATATTTCTTTCACACATAGAATACACATTGAATAGGCCTGATTTGGGACTTTCGTGTTTACCTATATCCATAATTTCCACAAGAATAAGGAATAGTTCTGTGTCCGCTAACTAGCGTGAATCATTACTTTCTATAATTTGAAAATCTCATGAAGTATTCAACCGTAAATTTACCCATTCCTATGTAGATGGTGGTTGAACAATAATGTTCAGGATAGGGAAGCTGCCGTGTCATTTTGATACACGAAACCTTACAGTATTGTGATCCTACCGTATCTTTTGGTCGGTAGGCATGACATTAGTTAATATACTTATAACTCCTAATGGCATCACTCGTCCACAGCAATGGTTACACGCCATATACCCAAGTCAGGTCTGCTGAGGATGACCCAACTTCTCAACGATTTTGCTTGAACACTAGTGTAAATGATTGCTTGGTCATAACTCTTTAAAGGGGGATGGCCCGATTTAAGGATATGAGTAGTGAAATAAATATTGGTTCGACCAAAAATGGGCAAGACCAGTGCCATCGTTTTAGCTTTGAAAGTAATTTGACCTCGTTAAATTTACCCCTGTACTATATATCCCCCTTCTTTTACAATGTTCCCAAATTCGCAGAGTTGACTATAGATAAACCTCTTCCAATAACTTCTTACCCAACGAGAACGGATCAAATTTATGACCTACTAGAAAGGGAGCTGGATTGAGCTGAACTACAAAAGAAACCAATTGTAACTGTACTATCAACAGACACTGAAAAAATATCGTGGACAAGACACGGATAAGGTTAAAGGTCAACCCTTTTCCGACATATTTCCTACAGTCGAACATGTTAGTAAAATACTATAAATCGTAATATCATATCCATATGCGTAAACACGGATAACGTGGGCTCAACGAAGCATCTCCAGTCCTAAAGTTCTATACTAATTTTTTCAGAAGTTTTATTTCTCTATTTGACCTCGAATCCTTTGTACCAAATTTACACAAAACGCATTTCACGTCAAGTAATATCATTCAAACTTTTCTGAATGGGAAACAGTGGCGGTACACCGTTTCCCGGCACTGGTAGGGTCATGTAGTTATATAAAGCACAATATTATGTCCTGCACAAACTAAACCACGTGTTGTATTATACCTGAAGCTTAACAAACCTTAAAGTTAGCATATTGCTGATATCGTGTAAAGTCAAGAATATATTTTGTAACGTAATATTAAAGGCTCAAGCCCGACACCTAACCCAAGATATAATAAACAAGATAAATAGGCCTAAAGCCTAGACTGATGACAAGTTTGTCTCTTATACTTGAAAATAAGCTGGGAATCTATTTAAAACAGTCAACAATTTTGTGCCACATGCAAGCTATACTAGTCATTTACCCTGTGAAATCTTAGGGTTAAAATGTGTTTAATTTGGGTGTTATGAGCTAAATCGTGGACTATTTTGGTCGACCAATATTATCTCTACATAGCATTCAATGGGGCTTACAAAATGTCGTTTTAGCTCCCATATCAAAACGGATTGCAATATCAGCGTGAAACTTTAGAGATCGGGTATTGGGTTCAAGGTTATTCAATCAAGATAAAAACTTTATATAATTAAATCGGACCATCCCCTTTAATCTCTTATGTTTAAAAAGTATGTGTAGTTTAAACCAATAAGACAAAATTTCATATGTCACGTGCCCTGCCCTTAATATTTCTTGATATTGATATCCAGTACCCATTGGATTGTTTGAGTGAATTGTATGAAAGGCATATATAGTGCTCATGCGTGGGTTAATACTATATAAGAAATTCTCTGTGAGGAAAAAGAATCAATACAAACATTTTGCTGAATTTCCTCTAGGCATAAAATGACGAACTCAGCACATTATCACGTTAATAGGAAGCCACATTCTTAAGAATCTAATCAATTATGTTTTCAAATAATAAAGTGGATGAATAATAGAAATCTTTTCACTGTACTTTGGGCAGTAAAAGTATTTTTAGCCCTCGAACATGTTTAAAGCAAACATATAGTATATGTTCACGGGCCATGAATACATAGGTGATTTTTTCTCCCGACAACGAATGGTTGTAATTACTCAAAAGTTTGAAGACATGGAAAGTAAAGTTAAGTTTAATTGGCTATATTAATACTTCCTACACTTAAAACACACAATTCCGACACGTATGTTTTTGTTTAAATATGTTCAAGGGCAATAAATATACATTTTCTTGCCCAACAACGATTTGCAATTGTCAGGTCGTAATTAGCCATGGAAAGTAAAGAGAGGTTCTAATTGGCTATAACACTTCCAACACACTTATACATATATAGTTTAAAGTCTGCATTTAAAATCATGTCACTGTCAAAAAAATGGTGTATGGGGTAAATTAAACTTCATATGTAAAACTCCATCCGAACCCGGGTAGAGATTCTGTATTAGGTTATAGATTTTGGGGCCAAGTTGAAATTTGTACCAAACAGAACACAAATAGCAGTAGTGCAATTAGCTACCCTAAACAAGAACTTTTGTTTTTTTACTTGTACCACACACTGACAGACCTGTCTTTAAACAATAACACTCAACAAAACATATGTTAATGTGACATGCTGTGCCATCTTTTCCTGTTTTGTATTGTTTAGTTGTTGTTTCAGAGTTGTATTATCCAATATGTACGCTCATTTATTGATCCAATATAGATACTAACAGTGTTGAGTTCCTTGCATTCATAAACAGGGCGTTTAAGCTGTCTGTCTCATCAATGATTAAGTGTGTGCAATAGATGCATTTGACGTCCATTTTCGGATATACCCTTAATTGAATTCTTTTTGAACCCTTTTCTTGGCTCTAATGCACAAATTGTATTACTATTCATGGTTCACTGCCAACTAGGTATGGACCAGATCTAGTTAGTTAACTCAAATATAGCAAGCTCAGCACAAGCGTAGTTTGTTATAAGCAGAAGGTATTCAACTGCATGCCTTTGTGATTGCATTAAGAGATTGGTGTAATATTGTGCAAATAAACGGTTAGTAGTGATAAATAGCAAAGATAAGCTACCCTTTACATGTACAACATCTACTTGTGCTGCAAATAAATCCGAGGGGCCACCGTGTGGTTTATTCCGTTAAGGTTTCCGAATTCATAAGGGTGTCAGAAAGAAGGGTGTCACCTTATGGAAACACCCTTCAGAAGAATAAGACTAGAATACAACAACAGTTCAGGCACATCACCCACACAGTAAATCCAAATGTACAGGGTTTTGTAACAGTTTTTAAACACTTCGAGGTGTTTAGTTTTACTTCCACACAGTAATACTTTAGGACGACTAAACACCTAAATACTGAAATAAACACCTAAGCAAATGGAAAGTCAAAATAAGAAAGTTAACACTTAACTGCATAAGGGGTTTGCACTTCCGTTAGTGCATAACGGGGGGGGGGGTTCCTAGGGACCCCCCCTAATAAAACCACTTTCCTAAAGGATTTTTAGATGAAATCCACCACATGTTAGAAGGCTTCAAAGACATCAACAATAAAGAAATAAAAACTGAAGAAAGTTGTTCAGTAGAAAATTAGGGGCAAAACATTGATTTTAATTTTGCGTCAAAATGTGCGAAAAAGACACTAATTTGTTTCTGCATTTCTACGGCATGGCTTCACCTAGACTGTTGCTGATTGCTTTAATGGTGAAGAATGAACTATATTTACCATATTAAGCACAAACATAAATGTCTCATGCCATTTTATATTTTTTAGGGTTACTTGTAAAATTTACCATAGGTTCCTACAGTAAACCGCTACATGATGCATATAAAATATTATGGCTCCATTGGCTTACTATACTTTGCAGGATTTTTTTAATTAATTATTTACTTTGTTTATTTCACTAGGTGTATGCATTATGAAAATCAGAATCACAGTAACTCTAATAAGATTTTTCATTTTTGTCATGGGCACTTCCGTTAGCATAAGGGGGGGGCTCCTAGGGACCCATGCTAATTAACGCAAAAACGACGCGATGGATTTCAATTTTTTTGCACCAATGCAAGCGCAACTAAAAGTTAGACGAATACAAAAAATATAAACCAAATATATTGCAGCGTTAAAAATCGCCGGCTGAAAAACAAAAAATGGGTCCCTAGGAACCCCCCCCCCCTTATGCAGTTAAGTGTTAAAGCGTTTATATTCCTAATACCTGAGTGTTTATTATTGACTGAGAGTGTTCAGTTTCTAAAATGTAAACACTTAAACAATCTCAATTTAGCGCTACCTGTCTCGATTGTGGATCTGTAGGTTTCGGTACTCGCCCATTAAAATGACGGGCCTTGTCATGCTTGTAGAGTTTCACATCTAATTATCAAAGCACACCATCCTTACATGAAATGTACACACCACCAGTGACTCTAAATAGTTAAGAGGGCCATTCTTCTGTCACGTTTGTGACCAAAAACCGGTGATTTTTTACTTTCAGCCCAATGCTTGTTTGTCAACGTAACCAATCTGTTATTACTTTTTACATTATTAATAACCTTCAGTCCAAACCTAACCGAAAATAATGTTTCCACTTTTGGTAGATTGGTTATTTTGTCATAGTTTCCCCCCAAAGTTTGGTCACGTGTGTGACCTTCTGTTGGTCACAAACGTGACCGAACTTTATTTGCCCCCAATGACAAAATAACCAATCAAGTGAAAGTGGATATATTATTTTGGGTTAGGCTTAGACTCAAGGTTATTTATAATGTAAAAAGTAATATCAGATTAGTTATGTTGACAAAACAGCATTGGGTTGAAAGTAAAAGATCACGAACGTGACCGAAGAATGGCCCAAAAACAAATCCCGAAAATAGTCAACAATTTTCTAGGCGAATTCACGTTTATACATAGTAGAAAAAGCGCCGTCTGTGTGTTCAGAAACCTCTATTTCTATGATGTTTACAAATCGAACACAGTGTTTTTTCCTGAAAATAGCCTTTTAACGCGTTTAGGTGTTTACGTTGAAAATTTACATCGCGCTTTAAATTAGAAAATAACGGGGGAGTTGATTTTAAAGTATATCACTCATTGCTGTCAGGGGGTAAACAATCAATGGACTCTATTTTGGGCCAAAAGTTGAGTTTTTGATTGTTTTTTTAATTTATTGTACATTGCTTGTACTACAACCTAGTGTTAGAGCTGAGAACAAATCAAAATATACGGCAAATGTTTGTGCCAAAAAACGCCGGATCCCGACATTTATGACGTCATTGAAATGGCTCAAGAATTAGGTTTAAGGTAACTTTAAGGAGTCTTGAATTGGTCCTATTCCGAGAAGTCATTCGTATTATAGAAATGGACACAACACCTGACATTGTTGCAAGATTGCATTATTTGCGGAAAAAAGGACTTTTTGTGTTTTGGGGTGCAAGCAAGGGAAAGGAAAAGTTCGAAGAAACGTTATACCCATCTTTTAACGTAAAAGTGGTCTTTTATAGCGTTTGACAAAGTGTGATAGATCGCTGTAGGCAATGTTAAGTTTGTCAAAGAACATCTTTGAATATTTGTCGTTTTGACAATTGAGTGTATCTAGAATAACGATTCAAGTATTATGTATTTCTAATAATTAAATGAATGAATGGATTGAACTTGATGTATTATATTTTTAGTAATTGTTATTAAGGCCAATTACATTTCCAATTATTACCAGATTCAATGTTGATTTTATAGTCGATTGAAACGTGGAGAGTGTGAGAAAAGTGTGAAAGTGGGTACTAATCAATCAATCACTTTGTTTCATTCAGTGAAAGGGGTCAGATGAAACGACTAAGGCACTAAAACCCCTTAAAAAGAACAACACACAAGAAACCAGGGCCATTTCAACGAATACGGGAAACGACACGGGACATCAACAAGCGACATGTCACAATGTTATCAATTATATTGAGAGATTAGGTTTTCTTGATTTTTTTAGCTTCAGACGTGGTTGTAGAGAATTCCATTCAAAAATTACTGGTAACTGTTTATTACAATGCTTATACATAAAGTTGCCATATTAAGTTTACAAGTTCAAAACATTGAAATATGCTATAGGAGAGAAAAGTGGGGTGAGTGACCTGCGATCATGACTGTTAGAAATATTCTTAAAGCAAATGTTTGTAGTTTAAAATGAGGCATTCCCCCCATAACAATAGAGTAATTGATACACGCCATATAAAATGTACATACAAAGTCTACGATCAGGTACAGAAACGTTTGATCTTATTTAACACTTCTTGTGCTAGGCGTCTTTTGTGTTATTCTATGTTTTCATGTGCATTATCTACTACGAATTACGTTCGAGAAGGCTACTGGGGTGTTATTTGTAATAACAGCTCTAGACGCTTGTTTTTTTAATAACATGCACACTCGGAAGTCGGGGTCACAAATAAACACCGCGGTGTTTCACGTTAATGGTTCTAGAAATCACAATGTTCATGACAATAACAGCGGCGGATCTGTATAATACTGATGGCAAACTTAGATTACAACTTCTCATGTGTCAAACATGCACTATGTCTGTAGCAACTTGAGCGGCTATTGCTACCTGAAATAAACTTAACAAATTGATGTCTTACATCAAACATTTTCTCATAAATGGACATGACACAATTTATATTTTACAACAGCAAAGATTAGATGATAATTCAGAATTTGATTTTCATTAATGTCATTTTAAAATGTGTTGCAGAACCTGCAATTCCTTTAGGGTAAGTGCAAAGGACAAAATTACAACAAATAAACAAAAAACCTATCCAGAAACATTAAGATGACCAAACATGGGTTACTATAGAGGGTACCCCCCCCCAAAAAAAAAAAACAGCTACTAAGTCAGCCTCAACCTCTTGGGATCAAGCTTGCAAAAGCTCCCCATCCGACGCCGTAATTTCCATTTGAAATCAAATGCCTGCTTCCACAATGTCGACATCACACAATACACAAAGATACTACATAATTTAAAATAGACTAAACATGGACGGTCACCAGATCAAATATGGTTATTTTGTTTTCTCATCTTCAACCCTATGCAATTGCACTCAACTGGCTAAAATAAATGTATGGTAAAACACTATAACGTCCTTGTAATTTCTGCACGAATATCAATTGTTCAAGGATGAATAGGGTAATAGTCTTTATTCCGATAGGCTGGTTGATTTATTTCTCAAATTTTTAATCCAAATGATAAACTTAATACATGTTATTTGCTTCGTAGTTAGCAAGCACTACTCAAGTCACCGATTGCAAGTTCTAGCTTTAATACTTAATAGCTTTAGTCACTCGCAGGTTAATGGCCCGAGCAATCAATACAACCCTTTGGAATTTGGGTAAACGCTCGTCAATAGACGGTGACAATGACAGTGTTTTTTTAAATATGTTACATTCAATGGCGACCAAATTATTTCGTTTATCCAATTTTAGCATGTTATTAACCAAAATATTGTTTTTTAAAATGTTATTTTTATATTATACTCTAAGTGTATGCTATAATCAATGTGCTATGATGGCGTTCGTACAAAATAACAAGCTTTCGCGGTTGACTTGGTTAACATCGTCTCGCGCCCTCACGGCCGCCCTCGACGTGTTAACTAGTCAAGCGCTCAAGCTGGTTAATTTCACGAACGCCATCTGCTCATGCTTATCTATATCCTACACCAATATTTCGAGATATTATTTGGACAAAGCACTAATGTGTTGATTCCATGTTAGGACGGTCTTAACTCCAAGGAAGTTTTCGTATTGGTTACTCGCAGGTTTCTCCGAGTACTTCGGTTTCCTCTCCATCTAATATCGGACCTTCTTCCATAATGCCCTTCCTTGTCGTTTCTGGATATATGCCTACTCGTTGTTTTGGCAGCCTAAGGCGCTCCCGGCGGCGCCCTAAGGGCATTTTGAAAATGTGAACCCGTCACAATTTTTTTCTATCCGTTGACCTATTTTTGACCTACAGTTGTCATTAGCCATTAATATACAGCTACGACTCTTTTGACCTTTACTCCTTTGCACTTAAGGAATAATTCATTTTGGATTTTAAATCCCCTTATGTGACCTGTAAACGAAAACATAAAATTGCCCAAGGGTGCCAACCCGATGAATTCGTCAACTACACACTCAGGTCTTTTCAGCATAAATTGCAATTTGATTTTTTTATTCGGACAATGCCCTGGATAACCAAAGAAAGCCTCTACAGGAAGCTTAATTATCGATGTATGTCCTGTATAAAAATTTGGTCACTTTTGAGATTCCAAAATGTTCGGCCGACTACAGTAAGTGTGCACGCATTGGGGGTAGGTCCTGCGGAGGGACTTTTGCATTGTGAGTGGAAATTAACTTCTGTTAACGTTTTCTGATAGAGGGAGCGGTGTTTCGAGCTCCGGGCCCTCCGGCGCACCATTCCCTGACGGGAGTTGGGTCATTTGAGTCAATTCCGTGACCGAATGGAGAGCAGTCATGCATTTCTCAGTGGATTTGTCTTCTAGAAGATTAATGAACCAATTTAGCGGGGTGCCCCTCGTGAAAGTGTGGGGCAGAATCCGGGGGGGGGGTGTTTTTAGTTTTTTTCAAGATGGCTGCCATAATGAAAAATCTTGGATTGCTGTAAAACGGGAACCAAGTTGTTCTTCTTCTTGTTACCGGATTACAAAGGTATATTTTGTACTACCTACAAGTATGGTTACCGAGGTCTAAGACAAAATCGCCAAATGTCAAAGGTCTCACCAAGGTAAATCTTTAATAGATGGATTTTTCTTGCTATGAAGGTTAATGGACAAATTAGGCGGGGGGTTCCGCTCGTGAAAGTGTGTGGGCGGAATCCAGGTAGGGGGAACATTCATAATACAGGGGTCAAAAATGAAAATGCTGGATTGCTGTAAAAAGGTAACCAAGTGTCGTCTTGTTACAAGGATTAAACAGGTATAGTTTTGTACTACTTACAACGATGGTTATGGAAATATAAGACGAAAATCGTCAAATGTAATGTCCTCAGGAAAGGTTAAATCTTAAAATGGGCTCAAATGTTCTTCATTCCTCGGAGACTGCACAAAATATTTTGCACCGTCCTAATATATTTTTTAAATTCGGAGATCATAAGTCAAATGGGGTTGACCTTGTTAGTCATTATCTCGGATAAACAAATACAAATGAGAGTGTCAACTTTTGTTGCAATCCCTGTGGAAAATGGTTAACAGTTTGAGACCCATGTTTTAAAGACAATTGGTAGCACTATTAATATTTAAAATACTCTTTGGTGATGACCTTGACATTTGGCGAGATTTTGTCTTATACCTCGTAACCATACTTTATAGGTAGTACAAACTATCCGTTTTGTAAGTCCTTTGTTAACAAGAAGCACAGACTGGTTACCTTTTTACGCCAATCCAAGCATTTTTTAATTTTTGACCCCTGAATTATGAATCCCCCTCCCCCCCCCCCCCGGATTCTGCCGCCCAAACTTTGCACGAGGGGGCACGCGCCGCTAATGTTATTCATTAATCTTCAGTAGAAAACAATCCCTTATCACTGATTCTCTGCCTCCACTCTCCACGGAATTGCTCCAAATGACCCCACTAACCCTGCTCATGGATGGTGCGCCGGAGGGCCCGGGTTCGAAACACCGCTCCGCCGGTCTATCCAAAACGTCAACATAAGTTCACTTTCCACTCACATGCCAAGGCCCAGTACCTACCCCATGCGTGCACGCTTACTGTCTTCTGCCGATACATTTGCTCCAACTGATGCCCACTAGGGATGGCAAGCCACGAAGGGAACACCTGGCTCGGCCAGCGATTTCGTGTCCCATTGAGTGTTGGTACGATGACGGTCATCATCGCATCTTTGGACTAGTGTATTTTCTCCTCTCAGCTCATTGAGTTTAATCGAGTTTTGGTCGGGAATCGTGAAACAGGTCTGCTGCTCTGCTATACTCGGTGTACGTATTGTACCTTCCTATCCAAAGCAATTACATTAAATATAGTGACGAATATTGAAAAAAAAAGAAAAAAATAACCAGTGCTGATAATTCCCTTTGGGATTATGAGAGTTAAATGTGCCTATCAGATATATCATGCAGATAGAGCTATTAAATTGCTATTATTTTTTAATTACGTGGAGAATTTTGACCTCAGACACTGTCCAGTATAACCAAAGAAATCCTCTACTTTAACCAACAACCAACAGTTGGTTTTTAATAAAAAGTGTTAATTTCCTCTGATTTCCAACAACCAACAGTTGGTACTTTAACAACAAACTTTGGTTTCTACTTTAACCACAACAAACAAACAATTGGTTATACTTACTAAACTGCTGTATTACTATTTTTTTTAAATTAACCTAATTGTTACCAAGTTAGTTAAAGTTTACCAACTTTGTTACTTTGATCAATCATGGCTAGAATTTCACCGGTATTTTGAACCCAGTGTTTGAGATTGCTTTATGGCTGCAAAGGATCCTATATAATTTGACTATATCACATCAGAATGGGTTATAAATTATTTTAGTTGAAATTAATTAGTAGTTAAAATAATATATAATCATTCTAAAATAAGCATATTTCTAGAAAAGTTACATCTACTTGACAACTGATCTGTTATCATATTTGTTACGTCGCTATATCCATTTTTTCTCATTGAAAATTCAATTTTCATAACATCTAAAATTAGCACGATTATATGAAAAATAGGCCATGCATTCCTATTGAAAATAACTAATCATGTGTTACCAATATAAAGTAAAGAGCCAGGAACCACAAGGACAACGTTCATTGTAAAACGCAAATAGTAGGTGTGGTAACATTTTTGTTAAGGTCATGAAAGAATTTGTCAGCATTATCAAAAGGAAACATGTTTCACATCAAAAAATAATACATGTTAATGCTTGCTTAAAATCAAATGGACTATGTTGTTTTTCCCGTTGTATTTCTGGTGTTCAATCATTTGTTGATTTCAATAATTATCTCATGGTTAATTCGCTATCATAATCGTAAAAAAAATTGACAAGAGTACCACACAATGTTCATATGCAAATGCAAACCACATTAAAACCTTTCATCGATTTTTTTTTAAATTTAGCCATGAATCAGAGATATTGCTGTACATCTTATTTTTTCATAATAGTTCCTATAACAGTCAACATTGTATACTTTGATTATTTTTGATAAAATCTCTTCTTGACACTGGCAGTGGAGAGTCGATTCAATATATCAATTGATCTATATCATATGCGTATATAATATATATCTCTTTACATGATAAATCATTTTAACACTTTAAAATTTTAGTGTTTTGCAAAAATGCTTAAATGATATGATACAATTTTAACTAAATGGTTAAAAAACAATTGAATGGTAGTTTCTGAGTCATTTTGTGGTCAAGAAGAAATAAACCAATTACATGACCTGCAACATATTTTCTGGTTACCATGCGATTCCAAAATCACTCTGTTGAACTTTTGATTAAAAAAGCATAACCGTGCATGTTCAAACAACCTTGAAGGTGACGAAATGTGGAAGCCTGTTTTCGTTCTCCTACGCTATAATATTCATATCGAGATTTATTTACGTCATTCAGTAAACAACAATAACGATACGGTTGATTACGACTCTCATAATTTATTAGTCGTTAAAGTCAACAGTATAATTCGATAGTTCAAAACATCCACAAATAACTATAAATGAATATGTAACCGGAAGGCCCCATATAGCAGGATAATTTGATAAGTTGAGCGTAGGAATATTTTTCCATTGAGAACTAGCAAGTATCACGAAAAAGGATCTTGAAATTGCTTTGTCGTTGTAAATTGGTGTTGTTTGTACTTTCTGTTCTTATAGGCACTATTCAAAAGATTCAAAAATGTTCAAACTTTGCAAGGAGTAGTCTAAAAGTGTGAAGAATGAGAATAAGTCTGTAGAATTTCACACAAGTTATTTTTTCCAAATGAAAAATGCCCAAAAAAAATGCCCAAATAAAAAGCAGAGAGTGTTCAAAAATATGAACCCCATTCAAGTAAGTGTTGTGTTAAGTGTTCGACGGGACAGTAATGACCAAGGATTAGGGGTTATCTTATCATCAATTTGCAGGGTAATGTTAGAATAGCTCTACTGTTGCAGACACGCAAAAAGTTTGATTCTTGATTTTTTCTATTTCCGATTTGGCAAAATCACTGATAGTGCCTTTAATTTTTTTCTTAAGTAATGTGTCTGGATGGTACATTACGGGACCGTAATTTTAATGTTACTGTTGATGACATAGTGGCGGAGCCAGGAGTGGGGAGTGGGGGTTTTTTCCCCCCTAATTTTTGTCGTGCGCTCACTCCTCCCCCCCCCCCCCCCAAAGTTTGTCCATCCTGGCCAGAAGAAAGAGAGAAAAATAAAGATATTTAAATATTATGGTTTATAGTGCAAATTGAGCAAAAACACAATTTGGGCACAAAATCAGGATTTTTGGCTAAAAATTTGCGAAGTTTTGCCCCCCCCCCCCCCCCCCCCCGCCAGTTAACCACTTCTTTTGATTTCGACAAGAGCCATCATCCCATAGGACGGTTATAATGCCGGGGTGATACCGTTAATTCATTAGCGTTCGTTTAACGGAAACTGCGATATATTCCAAAGATGCATTTTGTGTAAAATGCGCAATCTAAATAAAATAATTAATTAACCACCAAATCATCAAGTATAAAAAATTGATATTTTACACCCGTGGCACATGCGCTAGGGAAGGTTGCTCCCTTCTGATCATGGTAGAATATTATATCCCTTTCGCCCTGATTTTTTGAGGGACCTATGACATCTTGGCCTAAATCTGGGCGAAATTAATGTAAATTTGTCCCGCCCGTTGGGCACGTTTTGGAAGCAAGTCACCGCGACGATTGGGGAATTTGCTTCCTGGCTCCTGTAAATGTGCCTTTTTTCAAAATCTATCAAGTATACTCCTATAACACAAATAAAGGTGTGTTCAGGAGAATTCGAAATATAATTTGTGTGTATGGCGTATTAATTAAAAATAGTTAAGAACAGGTGGGGCGCAAAGACCCCCCCCCCCCCCGAGGAGTTTAAAAATTTATGAAAAAAAACAGGGTTTTATTTTTTAAGCAATAAAAATTGCGCAAAAATTGGGTTTTTTAACCAGAATGAGTTAATTTGTATTGTTTAATCATCATGTTCAAAAGCAATCAACCGCGGATTCAGACATTGTAATTAGACTTGTATAAAGATTGATATGACCAAATTGAAAGGTGATTAGCCGGAGTTAGAAACAATACAAATTTATGGCAATGGTCTGTAAGCTGATTGACTGCTGCTTTTCAAATTTGATAAAATGCTGGCATAATGTCAGCATCCTGAGAAGTGAAGCTTCCCAACTTTTTTTAAATTTGTGGAAGGATTTCAGTAAGGGTTCAGTAAGGGCCCCCTATTTCAATATATCTGAATTTTTTTGCATTGTTGACCCTTTACATGGATCCCGGTTCAACTAGACCAACACTTCACCAAAACAAGTTGGTTTATTTGCATTTTAAGAAAACCTGAAATTTCACGATTAGAAAGCACTCAATACATAATCGGTCGTGCACGAGCATATACTATTCATTCATGCATAAAGACTTCAGTCTTATTTACCTATAAGTAGGTTAGGGGACAGATTGCAATTACAAGCATGCAAAAATGTAGGTTATATATGTTTATATTATATATTTATATTACAATATTTTTCTGTGTCCCTTCAAAAGTTTAATAGTTCTAACCATCCCTGTATTCTATGTACTAATGACTGCTCTCTATTATAACATGGCAGATATATGTGTGTGTGTGCGCGCGCGCGGGTGTGTGTGTGTGCGTGTGTGTGTGTGTGATTGTGATTCCAACAAACAATCAGAACAATATTTTCAGAATCGAAGTCACTTCAAAAACGTCATATGTTGGCCTTTGCAGATATATTAAATGTCATTATGGATTAAGAATATGCACAGTAGTCAAAAATCAAGGTTCATTTAATTTTTCTTGAAATCGGTGGCAAATTAGTCGTCTAGGTAAGAGGATTTCAGAGAAGGAATAGTTGTTAACTATCTGTGAAGTTTACGTATTAGGTTATGTGAATAAAGATCAATGGTCCATATAAATAGAGCAAAAGCAGAATACCATAGAGGCCTAATTTAAGGAGTTCGTTCATCTCCCACTACAGGAAGGGTTTGACACCTTTGGTAGTTAGTATGAACCCTCTATATCAATGCTGGGTAGTTACAACCACAAAGGTCACAGACCAGTCAAATAGGGTGCGTGCCATTTAAACATCTGCTGAATAAATGTCGCCGGAGTCATTTTATTATAAAATCGTTTTACCCAAAAGGACGCTGATTTGGTTTTAATCATTTCAGGTGAGGGCTAATGTGTATAAATGCTTTACAACCATGCAAAGATATAAATTTTTCAAATGTGCCAGTGTCTCTTTAAATATTATTATTATTATTATTTATTCTTGTAGATTTCTTTCAAAGGATGTACATCCTTCATTTTTTGGTAAAAGGTGAATTATCTGTAGTTGAGTACGAAAGCATGTTAATTCAGATGCGGGAACATTCATAGTCTATCACATATATGCGGATGACACACAAATTTACACAGAATTTGATCCAAAAATACCTGGAAACAGTGTCACTGCTTTATTCAAACTGGAAGCATGCATTAAAGACATAAAGAATGGATGAATGTAGATAAACTCAAATTGAATGAGGACAAAACACATTTTTTTATTGCTGGCTCCAAAAGCACTTTAAGACATCTTCACAACGTATCCCTGAATGTCCGCTGAACTACAATTGTACCATCACCAACTGTTCGTAATCTTGGTGTCCACTTTGATTCAGATCTGTCCATGTCCTGCCATATTTCTACACTTTCCAGATCACTCAATATCCATCTCAGAAATATTGCTCGTATTCGCCTCTACATTGATGAGGAAACATGTAATCATGCTGTAAGATCACTTGTAATTTCTAAACTGGACTACTTCAACTCACTGCTTTATGGTATTAGCTTAAGGGGGGTATGGGGTCTGAAGCAGTGAACTTCGAAATGATTTTCCTTAATTTTCCTAAATAGTGGCATATACATGTTATATATCATATTGTAGCCCGTGTCACAAAGTTTTAAAATCCATGAAAATGTTTGCTCTGGTTGCCATGGTAACCACGTAAGGCCTCTGATTGGCTAAACACTAGAACGAATGGAACTAAATAACCAAACATGCTACTGGGACGAAACTTGGGTGACATATGCAGGAGGTAAATACGCAGTGAACCATGAAGCCGAATTTTTAATACCGTTGCCATGGCAACCGGTAATCGACCAATCGCATTATTTCATGGCGTAATTTGAATTTGGAACACAATTTTTGAAAATCGGGCTTCATGGTTCACTCGGCCTTTATTTGCTTAATATGTGTGCCAAATTTCATGTTCATAGCATGTAGCGTTCTCTAGTTACGTTCGTTCTCGTTTTGGATGTTTGCGTTTTTTAACGAAACGAGTTATAAGCCTCGAAACATTTAGACAAAATTGAGGGCGCTTTTGATGTGAAATATGGAATTATTGTTTTAAATTTCATTTTATACTGAATTATTAATGAAAGAATCATCGAAATAGGTGCATCATGGTCCTGTTATTAATTTTTTTAAATAATTTTTTAATTCTCAGGGTGATAAAACCAGAAATACATAACAATCACCTACCCCGGTGGACCTTTAATTACTTTTCAATTATGGTAAGGATATATGAGATTTTTTTTTTTTACTATTCAACTTAGCCAAATAAATGTGTTAATATTCAATAAAAAATATCTTTTTAAAATATCTTAAATATAACCCCTTGAAACTTTTTCACTGATAAATATAGGAGATTGAGCATTTTGCCAAATTTGCGTCCACTACTTTACTTTGATCAGCTATATCTCGGGGACCGAATGTCCAATTGGCTATCGATAAAAAGCATTTTGTCAGATTATCGCAATCTCACAATTTAAGACCATTGCGTTTTCTCATTTTTCTGGATTAGGACAATTTTTTATCATATCAGACCCCATACCCCCCCCCCCCTTAAAAGAAAAAGAGGAGACCCCATCTATCGTCTATTCAAAACAGGGATGCAAGACTCATATTTAAATCAAACCGGAGGGAGCACATTACAACACCCTTATGTAAAACAACTCCACTGGGTACCTGTTTAATGAAAGGATCTTTTTTAACCTCCTTACACGAACATGTAAGAGCAAAATGAAGCTGCACCAATATACCCCTGAAAAATCTTATCCAATGCTGCACTCACCAACTCACAACACACAATGTATCTTCGCTCCCATGCTGACAGCAATCTTTCCTCGTTTCAAAACGAACATATACTCTACCGTGGACAAAGCTGTCCGCCATTCACAACCATTTTATGGAACATTTAACCTCCACAATGCGTAATGTCTCCTAACCTAAACCCTTTCAAATCAAATTTGAAAACATATCTTTCCAAATTAACTTAATTACATGTATCGTTGTAGCTTAAGATTGTTATTTAAGATTGATGTATTATTGTAAAGTAGACTAATGTGAAACGCTTTGATCATTCTTAATGCTGAGGCTCTATATAAATATCTTTATTATTAATTATTATTATTATTATTAATGCATAACGACACATAGCCAACAATGGAAAAGCTGAGGCTACTCATTATGTTACCCAATTGAGCCTGCTCTTTCTTGAAAACAACACCTTAAGAATGTCAACTCACTTGCTCAGGCATTAAATAAAAAGGGCTAATCGTTTTAAGTCCTTAACACTTAAGTGCCTAATGTTTTTTCACTCACGTTGGCGCCTAACGGGGAGAGGGGGTTCCATGGACCCCCCATAAGGAAACCACTTCCCGATGAGTTTCAAATGAACTCATACCACCTTTGAGTGGTCATAAGACAAGGCAAAGGTGCAATATAAACGATTTCCCGGTTTACTCGTCTGGAATTAGTGCAAAATCATGGTTTTCCGAAATGCGGTCAAAGTTCACTCAGATGACATGATGTTTCCACGGCCTTGCTCCCACAGCAACACTTTGGCCAAACATCATTTTGGCATGTTTTAAGCTGTCAAAGCACTTTACATTATATTTGACACAAACTACCAATGTACATTCTTGTATTTTTTGGTGGGGGCAGTAAATACTACAGTATTTGCCATGGGTTTGTACAGCAATGCGCGCAGCAGTCGCTAGATGAGGAAATTGCTTCTTTTCAGCAAATAAACGGGTTAATTAATTTTTTTCTTTTCTGAATTATATATTAATTTTTGTTTCATGCATATGAACTACATAACCAAGAAAAATATTTCTGGCAGCAGTGTTTTATAATTTTATTTTTTTTAAACACACTCCCGTTGGTGCCTAAGGGGGGGTTCCTAGGGACCCAAGCTAATTATTTCATTAACGGGCGAGACATTTTAGTAATTTCTTTATGGAAAGAAGCGCATCGATAAGTTACACAATTACAAAAAAATTAGAGTTCAAAAATATTTTTCACGAGTGAGAAATCGCCGAAAAACAAATCTTGGGTACTATGAACCCCCCCCCCTTAGGCACTTAAGTGTTAAAGGTCTGCAAACACAACACACAATACTAGTCTCAGCTTAAATATATTGGGGGGGGGTATTGAGTTAAAAAGAAACCTTATCTCTACACGTAAATTTTGCAAGCGGTATCTCTTAATCCCTTGGAATACTCTGTTAGGACACACTAGTGTGTTTTTTCTTTTCTGAACAAGATTTTGGGTATGAGCACAAAATGGTTATTTTACCTATATTGTGCTTGCATGGGAGTATATATACGAATAAATCAATGAGTAATCCAAAAATATTTACATATCTATATATTTTGATATAACTTTCCAAATTGTATTTTTAAATGAAAGTTAAATTCCATATCCCATTTGATATATTTCATATATATAGATAGAATCGATTGAAACAAGAACAAGAAAAATGGATAACAATAACAGTAGGAATTAATATACAGATACAGATACCAATTTTACTGCAAAAGATTCAAAATGGTAAAACCATATCATAAGCACTGTTTAATAGCCGAACCATCCCTAAGGCTTTCTATACCGTATACCTTAAATAGGAAGTAAGGGCCAACGGGTGAAAATAAAAAACATTAAGAACCGTTAAAATTTCTTTTCATAACTACTTAAAGTTAGTAGCTGTTAGTATGTGCGTGACAATTTACACCGTTGTAGTTTTACTCCACAAAGGTCATGGGTAAATGCGCACGCTATACACGCCTTCAATAGTTCTGCGAATTTGATTAAGTTCCCCCCTTCTCTAGTTTAAACAACAACCCCAAATTGCTAGTTTTATAGGCTGCATATTCAAATTAAATCTTAACCACTAACGCGAATCGGTATTGTCTCACTTTTGGGATTCACATTATTTTGATCCTAAAGCAACGATTGAAATTTAATACAAAGGACAGACTAAACAAAGTATTGAAAACTAGATAGGAATATTTAGATAAGTCACATCATGCACTAGTTTGCGCATTTTAATTTATTGCGTTCAACCTGCTGCTCGTAAACTAACCATAATTGACACTATATCAAAAGCATTTTTTCACACATCGAATTACACAACAGTACACTATTTTAGAAATTATCAAGGAATGAAATTTAAATCATTACAGATAGACTTACAGGGCTAGAGTGTGCAACCGCCATATTCCCAGGGGTTTAGAAGGAACTCAAGGGATAAACTTAGCTGAAACTTAAAATCGTTCAAAATTTTGTTCTGCATGAAGATTTTTAAGTTGGCGGCTCCCTTTTCATTGATAGTCATTCCTACCTTTTTTAATACCTTTGACAGTATATTGTACTATATGAATTTACTAATATTATGAAAGTTTGCTGAAGTTGATATCGAGTAGGCCTATATTTTGTGTGGACATAATAGGGAAGCTATGCGACCACAGGGCAAACGGTAGTCAAGATCAGGTGTACCTACTACACCAAACCCCACAGACAGAACATAAGTGATCAAATCACATACATAAATTATGCTGGCATTGCGTTGGAAGTAGAATTTGTTTGTAAGCAAATTAATTAACCAAGCCCTTGTTTGTAACCTAAAGAAACGCATAGAAAATGCTTGCAATCCCTGCCACGCACTGACACTGCAATTTAGGGCGTGAATTGTAAAATGCACCGTACATGTATTTCTACATTACTTGGTCATCTGTTATGGCTAGGCCTCGTGATATTTCCCCACTCCCCACCCCCCCCCCCCCCCCCCAAAAAAAAGAACAGCCTGTTATTACGACGAAATCAGCTGAAATAAACACAAATGATCGCGGTCATGACGGTGGGAAACTTCGGAGGACAAGAATTTAACATTCCACAAGTACAAACACACACCTCGTGCATGGTATTTATACCTGCTTAACGACAAGGCACACACACACACACACACATCCCCCACACACACCACACACCACACACTCACACGCACACCACACACACATAACACCATCACTACTGCCACCCCATGCATGATACGTTTTGTATAGCTTTAATTGAGTTAATATGCCAGTGATTCAATGAGTGACCTTGTCCTTGAATATCAGCCTGTTATGCCTCAAATATCATGCGCATGACCAATTTGTTGACCAACTCAACTTTTTCAGCTTCTCGGCATTGTTATCATACAGAGCCCCTAAGGTGACATGATACAAAAAATATCATTTCGTTCCTTCGAAAATATTACTTCGTTCCCTCGAAATATTATTTCGTTTCCCACGAAATATTATTTCGTTCCTTCGAAATATTAATATTATTATTCTATAATAGTTGTACGTCAGGTTGCCTGTATCTAATCTTGCTAATGACAGCCCATCGTACAAATTCTGGAAAGTGTGCATAAATGTGCATAAATTAATATTCATCCCTTTATGATACTTTAAGGGAATAAAGCGTACCGCTTTAGAGGGTTAGATACAACCTGACGTACAACTATTATAGCCCTATTCGTTTGTTTTCCAAAGGTGATTTCTAACACTAGTACTTTAGGCCTATAACCATTGTATGTTATTATGTAATACACTAGATCACAAAAGTAGGGGGCTAAGTTCACGAAACGTAAATTCTTATAATGGCGACCGTCTGGACCCTTGATCTTTTAACTTTGTTCTCAAGTCAGCCGGTAGATCGAGGGAATTAGAGGGAACGAATATTATTTCGAGGGAACGAATATTATTTCGAGGGAACGAAATATTATTTCGAGGGAACGAAATATTATTTCGAGGGAACGAAATTATATTTCGAGAGAGCGAAATTGGGTAGTGGTGCATGCAGGGTGTCATAATTATTTGAGCTCATTTAGAAATTTGCTCTGATTGGCTCATTACTATAACGGTGAACTTCTACATACCACATTCCAATGTCCAAATTGGACGGCACCTGGTATGTGGGTCCATATCCATATCCAGGGCTTAAATCACTCACGATGGAGGAACCCCTCCCTATATAGAATGTTTCAACAAATCTCTATCTTTAGCCATTCTTGTCCAAAATGGACCAAGTTGTTTTGTCATTTCGTCTCTCCATCTGGTTTTCGGACGTCCTGGCTTTCTGGTCCATTCTCCGGGGGTCCACTCTGTCACTCTGATGGTCCACCTGTTATCCTGCAGTCTAGCAACGTGGCCTGCCCATCTATGTTTGGCAATCCTAATGCAGTCGATAATATCAATAACTCCTGTCTGTGATCGGATCCAGCAATTTCTCTTTTTATCTCGAAGTCTGATGCCAAGCGTGATTCGCTCCATCTTCCTCTGTGCAACTGCAAGCATCTCCGTTGTGGTGTTATTCAAAGCCCACGTTTCACTGCCGTATGTCATAACAGGGAACAGAGGAAGAATGTATTCATTGAACACCTTTCTCTTTAACTCCATACTTGTCTTCTTATTTTTCATGATGTTTTCCACTTTTGCAAATGCTGCCCAGCCTAGTCCAATTCTCCTTCTGATCTCAGGCAGTAAGTCACCATCACGCATCACTGTCTTCCCAAGGTAGATGTAGCTGTTGACCTCTTCAATGACTTTCCCGTCTACAGTTATCTCAGATTTCCTGGTGTGGTCATTAAAGACACTATCAGTGATTTATTCAAAAGAGTTAAAATATTTGAAACTTGCAGGAATAGCTTATAAGTGAAGGATAATACTGAAAAATTATCATATGTTACTATTTCCAACCGAAGAATTGACAGAAAAGGAAGAAAACGGCAGTGTTCAACGATACGAATCTCCATTCAATTACGTGTTGTAGTAAGTGTCCGTTCGGACACTAGTGACTAAAATATCCGATTTGTCATTATTAGGTTGCTTCTGGTCCTATCATTTGCAGGGTATGTTATTACACTTATACTTGTTACAGACATGCAAAAATTAGATTTTTGATGATTTTTTCGATTTTCTGATTTAGCAAATCACTGATAGTGTCTTTAAACATCACTTTGGTTTTCCCAACATGCAGGTGAAGTCCGACAGGTTGCTGGTGGGGGGCCGCGGTGAATGCCATTTGCATGCTTTCCAATTCCTCAGGTGACTTGGCAATCAGGATAATATCGTCGGCAAAGATCAGGTGAGAGAGATTTTCACCATCAATGTTGAGTCCTCTTCCTTCCCAGTTAATCTCCTTTATGGTGGCATCTTGAAGGCATGAGGTGAAGAGTTTGGATGAAATGTTGTCTCCCATGTGGGTAGTTGTGCAATATCCATGCACTGTGTCATCAGTATTCGTGCATATTAATGAGCTCACTTGTTCCCCGTCTGAAGGATCTTGCTAGTTTAAACTTACAGTATTTTTGAAGAGTGTGAAAATCCTCTATTATAATTTGGTATACACAATATGGATAAAAATATACAAGATTTGGTCAACTGAATGACTTATACCTTGGCTCGTGTAACTTGAACTACTAGTAAATGAAATGTGCTTTAATAAAGCATGCATACTCTTCCGATTCTTCTAGAGACCCATCCTCCATTTTCACATGAACTTTGCCTTGGTATCATGCCAAAACACCCAATTAATACTCCACCCCTTCCCAAAAGTGCATCATTCAAAATAGAAGAGAATACACTTTCTTAGCATTCTTTGGTTTGTAATTGTCACGATTAAAACTCAAATGGTCAAAATTTTCATTAAATCGACTCCACTTAAGCTCTCTCTGCACGGAATCAAAACGTCATGCATTCAATTATATTGTGCTTAGGAGGATCAGAGAAAAGATTAGTGTACTCTTCCGAATTTCAACCAATAGGAATTGGAGTTAGATGAATAGAGAGCCAAAACTTTCTTTTTTTACTGGTTGAACAAACGCCAGGGGTCATAGGACAACCGAGAAACACTACCAAAAACCGAAACAACAAATAGTTGCTACTTAGTGTAGTTTTGGAAATTTGCACTCATCCTTAATTGCTAAGTAGCTCTAAGTGACTCACAAATGTTCGCCGTGTTATAAATATTTAGAAATACATACCAAGGGTTCACAAACAGGATTTAGCTCACTTTTAGGCCATTTTGAGATTTACCATTAAAATAATCTGTAACACAAAAAGTGTCTCCCATCCGTGTTAAAACCTTCGCCAGGGAAATTTGCAAGTTTCTTTTGTAATCATATTACATGTATAATGTTTAGCAATAGCTAAACACAAATGATAAATTCCAAAGTTAATGGTGCATGATAAATGTTAAATACTTAAGTTTAAGAAATTTCAACGTTTTTTTCATAGTTTGGGTTACACTAACAAAGTACTTTCTCCTTCTTTGAGTCAAAATATAGGCCTAAAAATTAAAAAGGAAAACTCGTCGTGAAACATTGTCCCTTGTCTTAATTTTTTAAGCGACGCATCAGTTCTGAAACTATAATTGTGTCATGATACAAAATGTAGTATACATTATAGAAGTATAATGAAATTGCCTTAGATGTCTTCTTTATAATTATACATGCAATGTGGCCATAGGAGGTGTTGGCGGTTCAAATGTGAACAGAGTTATTTAATAGTAGTCATAATAGTAATCATTGATCCAGGATGATCGATAGGGATGCTGCGATTGCGGTGTCATAGATTGGGTAGCAAAGTGATTCCGTGGAATTCTCTGATCCTCTAAGGGTGTCGGTGGAGCGATTAGGCTAACAGGTTCATCACACTTCTTGGCGAACTTGATCGTTTGAAAGTTTGCAGGAGCTATGCCAGACAGATTTGGAAGATATTCTACATGCGTCACCAGAAGGCATCCACTGACAAGTCTCATTGCATCATTCAGAACGATATCAATCTTGTGTGAGTGTAAACTGTGACTCCATACTGGGTGCAGCGTATTCAGAAGTTGAGTATGCCAAAGTCACTCGATGTATGTAAAGTGTTAAAAGATGCACCCATCAAGTTCCTTCGAGCCTTCTGATGAGATTGACTAGAGACTGCGTCTTGGCAGCGACTGCCTTGGTGTGAGTAAGGCTGCGATCCATTATGACGCCAAGGTACTTCGGTGTTGGGTCGTGTGACAGTTTATCTCCATCTAGAGTGATGTTAAGTTCTCTTTTTGCGTATCGACTTGCAAGGTGAAAAACAGAGCTGACGGTCTTGGGTTTGCTGAGTTTCAAGTGCCATCGGTGGAAGAATTGGCTTACAGTGATTAGGTCTTTCTGCAGTATAGCAGGGGACTGTAGTGAAAGAGTGTGCATTTCCGGATAAAATTGTGAATTTTTGCACACAAGTACTTTAGGCCTTGATAATCCATAAAATTGATGGAAGCACTTGCCACCCCCCCCCCCCCTTTAAGGGCCCCAGCTTGGGTTTCATGGTTATACAGGGGTCAACATTTTAAATGTTCCGATTGTGTTGAAAAGTACACCATGGTATTGTCTGGTTACAAGGATTCCAAAAGGTATTGGCTTATCGTTTCGGAGTTCTGGGGTAAAACTGAAAAATAGTGAAAAGTCAATTTGGCTTGCGTACTATGGGTCTACAAAGTTAAAGTGCTTTATAAGGTATAGTGGTACAATTTTGTTTCCCCGCTTAAAGGATTGAAATAAGGAAGAGGTTGCCTTCATCTGTTGGCTTCGTTTTCACGTTGTCCAACAACATAGGTCACAGATCAATTTAGAATCCACAAAGTGCCATGACTGTTAAACATTATTCGCCATTTTGGTAAAACCAAACACTTAAATAGTCAAACTATTCCTATATTCCTATATTTCATTCTATGAGCTGTAACCACCACTTGAACCACGTTTTACAAAAATGGATCAACTTTTAATTTTTACCCCTGCGTACAAACCCAAAAAATTGACTTTTTCAACCATTTTTGCAGTGTTTACCCATAATTCCAAAAATATAGCCATAGGTAGTATAAAATACCTTTCTATTGATCCTGTCATTGATGGTTAAAAGATGGAGGATAAATTCAACTAGCTTCAAGAATTGAACCCAAAATGAAACTAGCCTGGGATGAGCGGGGGCATTCGATTATGAACATGCCCGGGAACAACCCTCCCCGCATAGAGACTGCCGCGTACGGATATCCATCCGGATTATGAGTGGTAACATATTGACGCTGCTGTAAGAGATGAATACAGCGGAGAACTCGCGGGTCACATTTTCGTGTGTGAAGCAGCGATCCGCTTTCGTCCTTTGAGGGAATTTTGTTTCACATTTACCACACAGTGATGGTCCAGAAGAGCCGGTACAAACAACACCTAACAAGGGCAACGAAATGGCTGAATCAAGCACGCTTTGAGCTGGAGATGACCCGAAGCGTCTTAAATGATCATAGACGCAGTGATAGTGCTAAACCCAAACGGGCAGGTATAAAATACGCCGTGAAGATTATTTCGGGGATTATTTGACAGCGTGACGACCCCAATCTGGCAGGCCGTGGAAAGGTTGCGGAATAATTCGGAGTTCGATGAATTGCTAGGGAAAATTCTACGATCTTGCCGACACCGAAAAAATGGCACTTGTATGCAAAAAGTCGGATGATGGCAATCCGTTTTGGGACTCCAACATCACTTCCTCAACACAAAGAAAGGGTTTTGATATCTAGGTTATGAAGATTTTGCTAATTCCTCACGAGTTTTAAATGTTTTCTCAGCAACCTGAACAGCCAAGAGGTAGGCTAGTAAGGTGTTGTTAAAGAGGGCGCCCCCAAAAATCCCATATCGCGAGAAGGGACATGCTTAATTCAAGGAGTGATTGTTGTTGTTCTTTTTTGGCTCTGCTTTGGTTTCTTCTTTTTTTTTCTTTTTCACTGAGATTTGAATGATACACAAGGTCTACAGGACAAAGGTGTTCCTGGATAGAACGCTGTACTTTTGCAAGCGTGGCAGGAAGAACTTACGAGACACGATGCGACACTTTAAAAATGTTGACATGGGATTGAAGAAGTGGAACTTTTGGAATTTAACTGTTTGCGTTTTGCTGTTTATAATTTTGGATTGTTTAATTGGAACACTTAGAAGTTGGATCCTGGAGAAATCGTTAAGGTACACAAAATGTTGGTACTTTAAACATGGGCCTAAACATATTAGGCTATGTTAAAGATTCTTGGCTTTCTTAGAATGTTCTTTTAACCAATCAGAGACAAGAATCTATATATTCGGTATATAAAACAAATATGACTGCTTTTTATTCGGGACATGGTTGAAACTATAGGCCATCGGTGATCTCGAAACCATATATGTTACGCCTCGGAGGCATCATCGTTAGCTCGTATGGTTTCGAGATCACCTTGGGCCTATAGTTTCAAACCATGCCCCTCATAGCTAGCAGTCAATATTTGTATACTATACCGCTTTGACATCCTATTGTTGTAACAGCTTGTTAAACAGACAAACATCATCGTGTGCTTTTCAACACAATCAGAACTTTTTAATTGTTTAACCTGGTAACTTGAACTCAAACTGGAGGCGCCATGAAAGGGGTGTGGCAAGTGCTTCACTTTTTTTAATTATCAATGCATAAAGGTACCTGAATGATACCAAAATTCTAGTTTTATCCATATTTGCCAAACTCACATGAGATCTGTGAACTACAAGTCCCCCACTAGTACTGTTACCAAGCAATGGAAAGCGGCTATTCCAAGTGACGTATCGTCTGCGTAGGAGTTACTGTGAACAATTCCACTTTGGCAAGGAATTTCTTGTGCTCAACAATGTGCTGCCGTTTTGATGATCAGCAAGTTAACGCTTTTAAATATGTTGAAGACATCACACTAGTAGAAAAGTGCAAGGTGAATCAACGAAGTCGTCTTCAAGAGCACCTTCCCCAATTGGATTTAAATCATGGTCTGATAACAACAATATGTCATTGAATGCATCAAAGTACATGACCATGAATGTCACCTTTTCCACAGCACCAGTCACACCGGATCCTCTTGTTTTGTGTAAACAAAATTTATATGAGGTTGATGTCTATATATCTAACGGCCGCAGCCGAGATGCTGTTCACCATGTAGCGCCAAATGTCATTAAGTTGGGGATATCAGATGGATCCTGCTGGATGTCTCGAGCAATCACATCAATGTAGTTAAAGGGGCGACGGCCCCTTTTTTGGCATGGTAACTTCCAACATGTGACGTCTGAGACTACTTGTTCAATCGCACGATGACAGTGACCGGCAAATCGTGCACGGCGTTGGGCAACAGAAGATGAAATTGGAGGGATATCTCCATATATCTGTGCTTTGGTCTTGTGCTCACGCCAGGATATGTTTTGTAAGTCGCATAAGAAGCTTGGTGTAGGTGCCATCCAGTCTATCCTGTAGCTCTTTCTTCATGGTCCAGGTCTCAGATCCATATAACAGGATACTCTATACACAGGCTCTAAAGAATTCAGCTTGGTTGAATTGGAGATACCAGATTGCCATAAGTGGTGTAGTTTATTGCAGGCATTCCAAGCTTGTCCTTTGCGTGACAGGAAGTCTTTCATGCTGTCGGCAACATAGGACCCTAGATACTTGAAGTCCTTGACCTCTTTGAGTTGGCTACCATCTGTTGTGCAGATAGGTTGATGATCATCTTCCTCATTGACAGTCATATATTCAAGTTGATGTGGTCAAGGTATTGAGAGTTCAGATCAGCAGAGAATTGAAGTGGGATATCTATGTTGTCAAGCGTGCTGCGGACGGATTGTTTATGTTATCTACACTGAAACGTTTCCATCTCCCTCTGAAAGATCTGATCACCCTATACATTGGCTTCATCCGTCCATTACTTGAGTATGTAGTTCGGTGTGGCACAGCAGCATTACTGTTAAACAAACAAATGCCTTGGTAAGAGTTCAAAAACGTGCTCTTAAGATCATCCTCAGTCTACAGTACACCAGTTATGATAACGCACTTGAAGCTTGCTCTCTTACCTCCCTACAGGACAGAAGGGAGAAGCTATGTCATGATTTTGCCAACAATCCTGTTTTCTGTCACTGGCTTTCCGAGATTAGGTCGTCAGAGTCAGTTCAGGGAAGGAACTTGAGTTACACGCAAATTTGTAACACAACGGTGGAGAACCAAGAGATATTACAATAGTGCAATACCATACCTCACAAGACTATTGAACTCATAATAATGAATGTTGCATTGAACTTACGTACGTGAGCATTTTATTCAGTCATTAATGTTTTTGGTATTATTTAAGTAGGTTTTGATTGGGTCAAGTCTTCTGGTGTATGCGAAGGTTTTCGTATGTAGTGGAATGTGTGTGCGTGTAAAGCGTGCGGTGAGTGAGTGGGTGTGTAAAGATATGTGTACATGGGTTTTTGAGGGTTTGAGAGAGTGAATTAGGTTGATGTATAGTGTGAGGTATTATATTTTGTTTTTCCCCTAATGCTGGTTTTCTTGTACTATTTAAGAGCCTTATTTTCGTACCGTGTACTGCATTTCAGTTTATGCTGCTATTGTACATGTTTTAAACCATCAATAATATAAAATAAATATCTGAGACGTAAATGTTGAAAAGACTGGTTGCCCGAAAGAACCTCGTGGAACATCGTTCCCAAGTTTGCGCTTTCTACTGCGTTTCCCATTCGATGTCTCCAGGACGAGAGTTCTATCTTGGATGAGCAGCATTATGAACTTGACAAGCTTGACATCAAGGAAGATTTTGAGTAGCTTGAGGCATGTCTGTATCATATGCAGCAGTTAGATGTATGAAGACTGCTCCATCCAAACTTCTGGTTCTTCTGGAAGGCTGTTTTGATGTCATTGACTAGTCTTGGGGAGGTTGCGAAGAACCATAAACTTCTACCATAAACATGAACACCTGTTCTTACGCCTCTCTATTGAAAATCTCGCCACAAAAGAGTGATTTTGAATAGACAGGCATAAGAATACTAGAATAGGCGTTCGCGTTAGACGTTGATGGTTCTTCGCAACCTCCCTACTGCCGTTTCCAAGCAGTTAGCTACCCTAAACATGCTAAACAAGTACTTTCCCCCTGTACATTAAGCAAGTAATTAATGCAATTATTACCCCTTAAGATGTAAAAACACAGAACCATATCCTTTCAACCTTATAATACCAAGATTACTACCTTTATTGTATTTTTAACATACATCCGTGTCTGTATATAATCAGGAAATATCTGGGGAAAGTTAGTTTATCAACCATGAAAATATCTGAGGACCGTTAGTGTTTCAAGGAGGGAAATCGAGATATTTTGAGCGTAAATACGACAAATTGCTGTGACCACCGCAATAGCCGCATCGCACCAGGCTTTCAATTTTATTTTATTTTCTCTATATATATAGATGTCTTCATAATATTCAGGCCCTATGATTCTGGCAATTGATGTCTTCACATTAGCATTTTAACTAATACAATAATTAATTATGATCTTCACTATCCGAAAAAAATCTTTCTACGTGAATTCTTGGACACGGTGATACCCCTTGTCTATGAAGAATGCACCTCCCCCCCCCCCCCCAAAAAAAAAAAAAAAAAAAAATTACGGCCGCTTGAGACTCTAAAATGGAGACTGAAATACATGCTCGTTTCTCTGGTGTCCACATGGGCAGTCCTCTGAGGTCCAGTGGTGGGTCTCACGTCTGGTTGGCGGGAGGGCCGGGTTCGGGACCATGTATTTTTCGTCTTTATTTCATTCAATGCACGCCAGTTATATTATTATAAAGACACCATTTTCAGCTTATTCACTTCAGGTGTGAGTATTCTAAATAAATCAAGGCTTCAATTCGCCAAGTCTAATTGAAGCTAATTTTGGAACTACAGAACATTTTGACTGTACACTTTTTTAATCTCTTGAATTATATCAAACAAATTTTAGCCCCTATATGACCACTCCAGTTGATTTTTACTGAGTCCTAGCTGGACATAGCTACTCATCTGGATTTTCTAGCATATCCCAGTGGGTTGCCTGCACACTGGTAACAAAATAGTTTTGTTTCCTTTAAGGTAGCACCCCGGGGTTCTCACTTTTGGTTTGGGTAGGGTTGTGCTGCCGGCTGTTAGAACCACTACCCCGAAAATATATCACAAATTACAGATTTGCTACCCATCCTTATACCTGCTTTGGTTAAGATTTTGGGGCGAAGCCCGTGAAGCTGAGAGAAAACCAGAGAAGATGAGAAAGAAGGAGATTGTTCAACTGTTACTTCAAAAGATAAACCGTTCATCCGCCTATTCATCTTAATTGCCTTAAATCCGATTGATTCGATCTAGTGTAGCCTACAATGTAATTTCGTGGTTTTTACCTGTTAAAAGCAAAATTCCTCTTGATTCATTGTGTTTTGGGTGTAACATGTTGGAAAAAAATATCTTGGAATTTTTTCAAAACGTTTTTAGGGTGTCAAATCCAAGATGGCCGCCAAAATACATAAATTCCATTATAATTAGTATTCTGAAGGCAGTATGAGGTCCAAATTGACGACAGTACCCATATTTTCGATACCAAAGAGTTAAAAAAACAGCTAAATTCAATCAATATGGCAATCACATTAAACAAATCCAAGATGGCGTCCAAATGGCCGCCAAAAAGCTATGTTATGAATATAAACGCTGCATTAACACCAATCAATATGAATAGGATTCAAATTCAAGGATGTTAGGAACCCACATCTGACATTTTCTTTTTTGTTAACATACTTCAAATCCAAGATGGCGGCAAGCGCTATTAACAGAACTGGTAATTTAAGACAAACTACCTAAGTTATTAAAACTTTGGGGCAGAAACATTACATTTAATACTCTGACAGAAGAAATAAATTCCAACATTCTGTGTTGGTAACACGCTTTGAATCCAAGATGACGGCCACCGTAAGCACTTATTATAGTAAATTGTGTATGTTTTTTTCACATAGATCCATATCATAACAATAATTTGGAAACCAATTAAAGAAAACCACCTAGATGTATACTTTGGACCAAAGGAACTCATTTACAATTCTGGTTAGAAACATATTACTTCAAATCCACAAATGGTGGCTAATATAATAGCTTCTGTAAGCACTTTCAATTGCTTGCCTCGCCTTGCCTTGCTGGCTATTTCAACCAATGTCGGCTGTAGCCCTCCTCATGTAATAGCCATCTTCGTCTGTCCTGCGCCACTCTTGTCCAAGTTGTGCCCATATAATATGTGATATCATCTCTCCATCTACGTTTCTGTCTTCCCCGCCTACGATTTCCTGTCCTAGGTTGCCATTCCACAGCTGTTTGAAAGTCTCATATATAATGACAAAACCAGAATAAACAAAAACTATCGCCGGTGACATAGTTTTGACAACTGATTTGAAATATTTAGTCCACTAACTACATTCTGTGTCAATTTTATGAAATTTCATTGCGGGCAAATATGGTTTTTCTTAAAAATCTAGTTTTCCACGTCTTTCTATGGAGAATGGGCATATAGAGGGCGCTATAACATACAAATCATGATCTTTGTAGGCCTATATGCCAAGATTCCCGCAATGGATTTGTCTGATTTTTGCATAGATGGTAGCTCTTGTATGTCCCTACATATATCAATTGTCCAAATTGTGTCGCCACTGCTTAAAATTGTTCTAAAAAATAAAAGAGACAATTTGTATGGGGTCAAACAGCTGTGATTCGGTGATTCTTACAGTCCACCTATTTTCTGCTCTCCTTGCAACATGCCCCGCCCACCTCCATTTTGCCTCTTTAATTTTCTCTATGACATCTTTGACTTTTGGTTTTTGTTTCTTATCACTGAGCTTTTATTCTGTCCCTCAGGGTGATATTTAGCATCCTCCTCTCCAATTCAATTGCTTAAAGAGTATGAACCATATAAAGTTAATAAATGTAAAGAGAGCACCAAGCATACTCAAGTGCGTCTGCCCGATTGGCAAACTTGGTCCCATTTCTTCTATTCCGAATTCTTTTTTTTTTTCAGAACATTCATGGTAATTCATTAAAGCAACCATCATCATCAGACCAAATTGTTATTTAAATAATTCCAAACTGCACTTGTTCTTGCTTAAGGTTATATTGGCAGTGAGTTTGGAATTAGTATTCCTATTTCTTGTGGAAAGGCCGTCTTGTTCTAACTTGAATACTTTTCAAGTTGATATTGCTTAGTTTTTGTTTTTATGTATTTTTTTTTGTTTTCTTGCTTGATTTCTTGTTGTTGGTTTTAATACAACGATTCAGAGACCGTTCAAGTGCAGATCGGTCGGAACTATGTATTCAATATACGGAATAAAGTCCAATCTCGTTGTAACATCATCCACGTGGCGCAATTATTTTCCCGTCCAAAATGTGTTCCGACAGTCGACTGTTCTGGAAGGTATGTTGGTTATGAGTTCTGTGGTAGAGTTCATGTATGTTTCTGGGTAGGTTTTTTGTACCAGTCTTTCTGTGAGATACTAGGAAGAACAGTACTAAACACCATAGGAAGATTCCCGCTGCTCTGGTTACCGCAATTACCTCACATGAAGAGGAACTCTTTTGAACTCAATATTATTACATCAGCACATCTAGCAAAATTTTAAACGGGCATGCATTTTCTTTAGTATTGCAGAAGAAATGGGACCAAGTTTGCCAATGGGGCAGACGCACTTGAGTATACTTGGTGCTCTCTTTACATTTATTAACTTTATATGGCTCATACTCTTTTTTAAAACTTCAATTTGCAAGAAAATCCTGTTTCCATGAAAAGTTATAAATATACTTTAGTTGAATGTGTGTGAGTATTCCATATACGTGATGTGTTGTTTAAGTAAAGCAAACTGTTTTGGGAAGTATTGAACAATGTTTCTAATTACAGTTTTTGAAGTCCATTTTTTTTCTCGGTATATTCAGGTCATTGATTTGGTTGTCTATACTGCTCTTAACATAGATAATAAAATATGGCCATGGGCTATCGAAATTGAGATTTTATATAAATTTATTATAATTGGAACATAAACCTTTTAGTGCTTTTTTGACGTTTTTATCTTCTTCTGTTACTGAGATATTCAGATTTTAAAGTTTCTGCAATTTTTGGGCCTTTTTCATAAAAAATAGAATTAAAAAGAGCATAAAATTGTGGAAATGTATTTTTGTACCTTTTGGTGATATTACACTGCTATTTTACATTTTAAAAGAAAAGAATGAGTTACTGTTTGCATTTAGTTTAGCAAGTCGTATTTTACTAAGAGGACACGTAGCAATTCTATTACCAACACTGAAAAACAGTGTTTAGAAACGTGGTGCAAATTAGTGTTTAGGTATTAAACATGTCAAATCTCTAAATGCTTGGTTTCAAATCTCTAAACACCCAATGTCAAATGCCTAAAAATGTTTAGAATTTAAACATGTTTAGATATTAAACAGATACTTTACAATCACTGTTTTTGCAGTGACCGTTACAATTAGGGAAACCACCTGTTAATTTCTACGATAAGCTTGTAAATTTATAAAGATGCCACTCAGCATCACTCAAAAACCTTTTAATTGGTGAAAACCCCTGGAAAAGTATGTAAAAGAACACTGAAAAGCCCAACCCGGGCTGAAAATAACGAAAAATACTAAATTTGGCAAGCAAAAACCCTGTATGCGTGCATGGTTTTCCCTGCAAAGTGGCATCTCTGCAAAATATGGACATAATGAATTTGACAGTACCATAATGGCCTATTGGCAGGAAAATTCGAATTCAATTTATATGAAATACCTGTAAAATCTTATGCAACCACAACCTGTACGCAACCCGGTCTATAGCAAGAGGACATCTTTTTGTAAGAGAACATATTTATAACATACTTATTCCAATTGTCCGCAGAATAAACGTCTACACATGACTCACTACATGTGCAAGGAATGTGTGAATAATTTGAACGGTGCCACTGATTACGAGGTTATTTACGATGGTATTAAATGAAAATCTCAATAAAAATCAGTACTTACAGTACTTGAATTTCGACATTATATCATGAAATTTGTCCTCTGCTAAAAAGAATGATAGCACTAACTGAGACTTACTGTATTAGGGCGAATCATATTCCCTTGAAATCACCGCGAAAAGCTAAACAGAATTAGATATTGTATTTATGAATCTACTGTTTTCATCAGAGAAGAGACGTTTTCTCTGTGATATTACTTGCTATAGTTATGAGGAATATTTTTGGTTCAAATTGGTAAAAATCACCGGATCATTTTAATAATTATTGTCTCATTTTCCGTCCAAAATAGCACTTTTAGGGTTTTTTTACGAAATACTTCAAAGACATTTTTTATTGTTATGAACATTCATTTCAACTTTGATGTTTCCTGATAATAACTGAATACTAACAATTACATTATTAAGAAAGATTTGGCCAGTGGGCATGTTTCAACCTCCTTGTACAATTTTATATTTATTATACCTCGTTTAGACTATGGTCAGGGTGACTGTTAGCCTACATACCCAAAATTAAAGATAATGATCTGTGATAACCAGAACTCAATACTGGCATAATATTAATATGCCGAAAGTAGTGGGCCACAGCCGGGCTCGAACTGACAACAACAGACAATCCAAAAGTAAAATCAATAATGTCTATGACTTAGACCGCTGCGCCACGGAGGAAGCTTACAGTTTAACACGCGAATTGTTGTATATGCCAGTATGTGAGGGTTCAGTAGTGATGTTGAACAAAAGAATCTCGTAAAACATAATTTTCTTTGTATAAAGTCAATTATTTTCAATATTAGCAGTAAAAGGTACATCATGAGGATAAACAGAAATCATGTACTAAATTTTGCCAATATTCATTTTGTAATAAAGGCTGTAGGTCTGTGAGACCGTTTTTTAAAGTTTCACATTTGCCACTAATAATCGTTATAAATGACCGTTTGAAAACATTTCTAACTCGTCGTTTCCGTTTTCTTAAATCATATCTTGCTCATGAAATGTGTCATATATACTTCTTATGGTTGAAATACATGCTATGTTTTTGTATTACGAGTAGTTAAGCGATTATTAAAGATACTCCCACCTAGTGATTTTACTCATCAAACACGCGTCAAACAAAGGGAAGTTTGTTTCTGTTAATATACTCACGGGGTGTGTCGCTTGTATCAGGGATGTTGTAATGCTTTTTTTCTGTTTTTTTTCTTCTTGTTTTTCGGGTTGTTTTATTTAAAACTTGGTTGACACACTACCGTGTGTCTTAATATATAGAGGTCTTCCACCTTTCGGATTAGCGGCCATCTTGCCGGGAATGACAAAGTCCATTCCAAATTTCTGGAGACTTAAATCTAAGAACGACATGCATGTTGGATATGTATGGGTCACACTTTGAATAGCACAAGTACTTTGAGGCCCGCTATTAAATTGATCTGAATGACGAATGCTACGGGATAGGTTATAGGTTATGCATGAGTGAGGTGAAAGACCTCTCTCTATTGGAGTTTTATTCACGGTTTTATCAAAATTTCCAATGTTCGTATATTATCAAAAATTAAGTTTTATATTAGATGGTATCTTGCTTTTTATTCATATTAGTAACAATTTAAATGGTAGAATGAGTTTCTTGTGTCAAAGAGTGTATCTATAGTTGCTTCATTTGTATTTATATTCAAATTTCAGAATGCGTATAACATAATGTAGGTATGAAAAATTTGCCATTTTTTGCTATTGATTTTTTGCTAGTGCTTATAGCAGCCAAATTAGCTGCCATCTTAATTTTGAAGTGTTTTTTTAAACCTAAATGATAAATATGAGTTCCTTTGGTACCAAAGGATGCATCGAAGTGTTTATTTTGTTAATAAAAATATGATGATGACATGGACCTATGTGAAAATCATTTTAGATTTTACTATTATCAGTACTTACGATGGCCGCCATATTGGATTCAAAGCATGTTAGCAAAACAAAATAGTTGGAATTCGTTTCCTCTGTCTTCAAGTATTAAATGCAATGTTACTGCCTCATAAGTTTAATAATACAGGTAGTTTGTCTTAAATTACCAGTTTTTAGCTGTTAATAGCGCTTTCGGCGGCCATATTGGCCGCCATCTTAAATTTGAACGTTGTTAACCAAAAAATGTCAGATGTGGGTTCCTAGTACCACAAGATATACATACACCCATGAATCTGAATCCTATTCTCATCTTGACAGTGTTGATGTAGCGTTTATATTCATAACATAGCTTTTTGGCGGCCATTTTGGACGCCATCTTGGATACCAGGTACACGGTAAGTTTTTATTTGTTTAATGTGACTGCCATATTGAATTTAGCTGTTTTTTAACTCTTTGGTATTGAAAATATGGGTATTGTCATCAATTTGGACCTCATATTGCGTTCAGAATACCAATTATAAGGGAAATTGTGTATTTTGGCGGCCATCTTGGATTTGACACCCTAAAAACGTTTTGAAAAAATTCCAAGATATTTTTTCCAATAAGTTACACCCAAAAGACAAAGAATCAAGTGGAATTTTGCTTTTTAACAGAAAAGAACACGACGACTGTATTTATCCAAAGGGGGTGAAACGCTTCAAAACCAGTCGGCCGTGCTGGGCGATTGCATTTTGAATATTGCACGGAATAATTATTAGTTTTGGGTGCTTGTATACCCGCATAATGTCAATCGATACAACAATCCGCCAAATATCAGTTGTTGGATTTGGGTGCTATTGGGTGGTTAAATTTGTTCCTACACATGGCCACACAACTATGAAATGAACGTCCAGGTCGTCTCTTGAGTTAAATAAACCGCCTCAATGAATACTCTTTCACCTAAGCTTGCATTGCATTATGAGAAAAAGATAATCTTGAGGAGCACAATGATCCCGGTACAACTATTATTTAACCACCCTTGCCACCTCTAACACATACATTAATTTGTTCACTACCTATTAGTGTTATGCAAAGGGGCACCCACAGTATGTGGAAGAAGCGAGGCAGCCATTGCTTTCTATGTTGTACTCTATGTTTTTTCTTTGTGGTCGGCAAAACATTGCGAGACGGTGAATTTGTCTAAAGATTACGTAACTTTGCCTCTCTATCATATAGAACCTCTTTGGGTATTTAATGACATACCAGCCTCCCAACAATCAAAGACTTGCGCTTCTTGCTAGAGAACATTGTACATACACTGTCATAAATCCCACAATAGTCTATTCCAATTACACAGTTGTCAACTGGCATTTACAGTCTATACACTTTGGTCGATATCATAAACAGCGACACGTACTCTTCCCTACTCTTCTGCACAAC
This sequence comes from Ophioderma brevispina, assembly GCA_023653785.1. Lineage (NCBI taxonomy): Eukaryota > Metazoa > Echinodermata > Ophiuroidea > Amphilepidida > Ophiodermatidae > Ophioderma > Ophioderma brevispina. The sequence goes on from JAMKCH010027784.1 coordinate 41,284, forward strand.
TTACAGACAACTTTGACCCCAAATTTTCAAAGCATTTTGGCACTTTGGACACTTTCTGACACATTTGTCATTTCAATGCATTTATCTAATCATCATCATATCATATTTTCACAGAACTAACTAACCGGAATTGTGTAAAAATCAGGCTAAAATACAACATCCTTTAATTGACCTCACCCCATTAAATCAAGTTAGCTTACCGAAAAAGGGCTAATTTTGCTTTTTCTCTTTCGTTAAAAAGTCACTGTTTTGCCTCAATCTATTTACCCATGAATAAAATAATAATTATCAGTCAGAACAAAAGGGAGTTCATTACCTACCAGCAAAGAACATTTTAGCTGGAAACTTAATAAACGTTTTAGTACAATGTGTCAACTACTTCCTGTTGTGAAAACTTTCGACTGGCCAAGCTTGATTCGATTAACAATTACTTCAAAGGTTCAATCAAGCGGCCCTTGAAGTTACCCAACAATGAGCTTGTGAATGAGAGTAATCCTGGGTAATCGGATTTCTAATTCGAGCCATCTCCTTCTTTCCTCATCTTCTCTTGAGAAAACTAACTGGTAAAATGTATTTTTTGAGCCATGCTGGCAGCACTTATTTTTCCCACTCGTAGGTCCTGCACGCGTTTCTTCATATCACATACCCTATGACCATTGGAAATACACCGTGCAAAAGAAATGCAACCCTTTCATATACCAATTTGCAATAAAAGGGACCGATCAATAGGCCCAAAGTCGCTGACATGATACCCGTCTTTCTCGGCCGCCTTGGTGTGTCCTTGGTGTAAGATATTCCATGATGTTAGAACGAAAGTAAAGACTCGTTTACGGAATAAAGCTGCAACAATATCCTTGAATCCTTTGTCCTTTTTATAGAAGGATTGTCATGCTAGGTTATTTCCGTGCAGTCTTACATGAAGAATAAACCCGCACAATCCCGTACCCCCCTTTTCCACTAGACCCCCCCCCCCCCGGTGGCGTTAGCACAAACCCTTTTGGCTCATGCACTATTTCTTTGGCCATTAATAATAATAATAATATAAAACAACACTTGTTATGCAATGCGCATATATATTGTGCTTAACGAAATATGTCAGATTTTTTGTCAAGCTCATTTTTACTTAGCATTCTAATATATGTACATCATCACGAATTCCACGAAAAAATTACATTTGGATGTAAAATTAACACAATAAGGCATTTTAATTTTTGGCTTTTTTGACATACGAAGAAACGGGCGGATTTTTCGCTTCATTGATCAAAAGCGCCCAATTTTGGTTTTCTCCTCGTGACGTCAAAGTGATGACCAAAACCCACGTGTTGACTCGATTGTTATTGCTCACTGTAATATTGATGGATTAATGAAGTAACAATAAAATTTAGAAAATAAGTTACCGAATGACTATTTTGTTTCCATTTCTGTTTGTGTTTTAATTATTATTAAGTGCAACCACTGCGATATGATGGTCAAAACAACGACGTAATTAGGATGGTCAATCACTTTGACGTCACCATTTTGCCTGCGATGTGGATTTGTCCGAATCGTTTCCTAAGCTAGTGGGCGGAAATTAAAAGGGCAAAATACTCACAATGTGGCAATTTTCAACTTATTTGATTATATGTATCTACGTTACTTAGCTTTCGCATCCAACCAAATTTTCCAATATTCATATCATGCATATTTCCCTTTAATGCATATATTCATACACAGCGAGCGCAAATTGGGGGGGATGACGATGGATTAATTGACGTAGGTTCACACCCCCCACCCCCCCCCTCCTCCCCCCCCATCACACACACAGACACTTTCAGAATTTCGATGCAACTGTGAAAAAATCGGATCAAATGGACAAGCGAAGCGAGCCGGCTTTTTTCGTACATTACACTTCACACCCTCAGAAAATCTGGATACACCTGATTCGGGGGAAATTGTATGGACCAACAATCAAAGATCCTGAGCACACCACTGTCATATAGTGCAGATTATAGCAGTTACATACCACGGGTTAAAAGTTCACGGAAATTAACATGTAACAAGTTCTAAGTACAATTGAAGCAATGGCGGCGATCAAGGGAACTCTGTTCTTTCGTGTAGTCGTATTAATAGCACTGCTTTCTCGCCACGTTCTGAAACTATGTAACGTATACATTTTATATGCAGTTAGCAACACAGCCAGACTATTGCGCTGGCTGCGCTGGAGGGATTCAGAATTATCAAATGGAGTGTTCCACGCCATCGAGCAATTGTTTTCTACATTAATAGGACATATGCTGTTAATTGGGACTACAAAATACTGATGTATTCCTGACTGGAGATATTCGTATGGCAAGCCATAAGGTCATAATGTATTGCTCAAACGCGTTGTGAGAAAGATGCGACGCGTTGCCGAAAGTAGCAACGCGTAGCGGTTGTCGACCATTAGCATGAGAATTTCGGGGCGTATTTAAAAAAAAATAACAATAAAAAATGGAACAATGTCACTCTAAAGGGATTCAACAAAGCATACAGTTCTGTATATAATCCCAAACACAAAAAGGCAGTTTCTTATAATTGAAATACAATAAAAACTAAATATTAAAACACCCATTTATTTTAACTCTCTCCGTGCTTGGCAATTGTGTATCAGTTATAAATCGTGACATTTGAGACGGTTTTCCAAATATGGGTGATCCTTAGTGTAAACAGGCACGGAATTTGTAAGTAGGGTGTATTCTGTTGTAAGTAGGGTTTAGGGTTAAGGTTAGGGTTTGCGTTTAGGGTTAGGGTTTAGGGTGTTTAGGGTTAGCGTTAGTGCTTACACTAAGGATATTTGTAGGTCATTTGGAGAAACCATCTAAGCTCATCTAAAAAAAACAAAGACTAGGGCTAGTTTGGACTGATTTCAATGGAATTTAGGCTGATTTTGAATATGTCCAATAATATGTTCAATAATTTTGAAATGTTTTGAACAAAAACGAATTGACAACAATTAATGCGTGTGTCACGTACACTCGACATCCGCATGCTAAGAGTTATTTTTCACCAGCGCATTTGGCATGATATTGACATGTCGACAGTCTGCAAATAATTTCAAGTTTTCACGCCAAATAGAACAAAATGTCTCGGAGTAGCAGAGTAAAGATAAAAGCTTACTGCTACTAAGCATGATTTTTTTAAGCGGAAACAGTTGGTGCATTTTAACATCCACCGGAAGGCTGTTCCACATACGGAGAGCTGCAATGGCAAAAGCCCGGTTCTCATACAGTCTTACTTCGTGGACCAGCACTAAGAAGACCTTTCGACGACGAGCGTAGAGAAATACTTGGATTATAATCCGAGATAAGTTCTTCGAGGTACTTGGGAGCCTTACCATTTCGTATCTTATGAGTAAGATTTTGAAACGGATGCGGTCTTTAACTTTTAGCCAGTGTAGATTGTTCAGAACAGGCGAAATGTGATCATATCTGTTTGTCAAAGTGACAAGTCTTGCTTCTGAATTCTGTACACGTTGTAAAAGGTGCAATATGACTGAAAGCAAGACCACACAACAGAGAATTGTAGCTAATTGTTACAGTCTAATCTAGTGGACACGAAAGCATGAATCAATTTGTTGATAGCTTCAGATGTCTTGGATGACTGTAGTACTAAATACAGTTGTGTGTCATCTGCATAAATAATATGCATAATTCCGCTATGTGCTCCGATCACGTCACTCAAAGGACCAGTATATATGATGACATCAAGAGGTCCCTTGACAAATCCCTGTGGGACACCGCAAGGAAGGTTATGAATGTCTGAAAGCCTATTATTCACAACAACAGCTTGGGAACGATTAGCAAGATATGATTTTAACCATCGTAACACAGTGCCCATGATGCCGTACCGACTTTGTAGATGCTCGAGAAAAAAAGGAATGGGTGATGGTATCAAATGCGGTAGAATCAAGCAAAATCAAAACTGTCTCATTGCACTTTACTTGTCTAGCGCCAAAAGCAGATCATTCACTACACGAAGCATGGCTGTTTCAGTTGAATGGAACTGACAATATGCTGATTGCATATCAGAATATAGGCCATTTTTATGCAGAGAGACTTTTAGTTGAGATGAGACTGCTTTCTCGAGTATCTTGGAAATAAAATCAAGTTCGCAATGGGCCGATAATTTTTCAGATCATTAACATCAGAGCCCTGTTTTTGATAAGTGGTATCACATGGGCTAACTTATAAATTGATGGTACAATCCCAGAACGCAAAGATTCGCTGATAATTTTAGTGATATAAGGAACCAAGATGTCTAAACAATCTTTCAAAAGGGATGTTGGCATAGGATCCAAGTCCCACGTCGCTGAAGACGGTAGCATAACAAGATCCCAAACATAATCCTCTGTCACTGGCTTAAATTCAACAAAGCTGCTGGTGCAGTTTGCAGCTACATTAACACTTATCTTTAGCAAAACCATATTATCCAGCTTGTCACGTATTGCATCAACCTTTCCGTGGAAGAATGAGACAAATTTGTTTGCGATTTTTTTTGCAAAAGTGTGGTAGGAAGGGTCACCTCTGCATTTAAGGAACACAGCTTATTGACCTTCTGAAAAAGCTGCTTGTACATACACTGTAAAAAAAATACTGTAAATTTTACAGTAAAATCCTGGCAGCAATTATGCCAACAAATTACCGTAAAATTTACAGTATACTGTAAAAATTAATTTAATCAAAACGCTTAATAACATATATATTTGGTGAGTTATTACAGAGATTATGAATGTGTGGAGAATAAAAAAAGCACTGACAAACACCCTAACTTAGTAGGCCTATCCACAATTTTTTACAGTGCATATACTGTAAAATTTACAGTTTGTTGTAAAATGTATTACATCAAACTGTAAAATATACAGTAAATTTGAATGAATACCTGTTAAAGCTATATTTTTACGGGGTTTTGTTGGCAGAATTGCTGCCAGGATTTTCCTGTAAAATTTACAGTATTTTTACCTGTATATTTTAGTACTTAATGGTATAATTGAAAAATTCATAGTAGTGTATAATGGTGTTGTTGCTCATTAAATTTTCGAATAAAGTCTTCATTTTTAGATTTTGTCATTATAGGCCTGGAAAATTGGACATAAAATTTACAGTATTTTCCTGTATTTCTAAATTACAGCCAAAAAATGTAAGTTTTGGGAAGTTTTTACAGTATTTTCCTGTAAATTTCACTGTATTTTTTTACAGTGTACAGAGATTTCATTGCGGTAATTACTACATTTGGATTCTTGAATCAGTTGTTTGTATATACATCTTACATTGCTCAAGGAAAAGATCTTTGTCAACTTGAAGGTTATATTTTGTCATTTTGCGCTCTAGCTTCCTTTTAACTCGCCTTGCTTCCCGAACCTTGTCTGATGGTGCATTTGGTTTAACTCTTACGACTTTGGTCTTTTAGGGTGCGTGTTTGTCAAGTATCTCACGCAGCACATCATTGAACAGTATGGCAAAGTTGGGCGATGGCGAGTCAATATTGACAAGTCCAGATCGAATATTACATTTAAACTGGTCCAAACTTTGTCGTGAAGTCTACGAGCTACGGTAGACGACAGATTTTCTTGATGGTTCTGGACGAGTAAAATCAAGTGCACCAATAACTGCATAATGATGGTGAAAATAAGTGAGGAGAAAATAGACCCACAATGCGTTGCTAAGTATCTAGCAATGCTTTGTGGAATCTCACAACGCGTCGCGAGCTTTCACAACGCGTTGCGAACTTCACAATGCGTTGTGAAGGTCCACATGCAATAAGCGTTTAATGTATCGGCGCAACGCGTTGTGAAGGCTCGCAATGCGTTGTCAGATGTTTTGCAAAAAACGTCACACAAATTTTTCATTCTGATTGGCCGAAACCGCAACGCGTTGTGAAATATTAGTTACGCGTTGTGGAATTTCCACAACGTGTTGTGATTTTCTCACGTGTTGCGACAATACGTTATGACCATAATGGCTTTTGAGCCTTCACAACGCGTTGTGAAGCTTGCAACGCGTTGCTAGCTGCTTCGCAACGCTTTGTGGGTGTTTGTTTTTAACTACGTCACAGAAATTCATCATTCTGATTGGCCGACACCGCAACGCGTTGTGATATTTGGGCAACGCGGTGTGACTCTCTCACAAAGCGTTTGGGCAATACGTTATGACCCTCATTCCTTGCCATACCCGTATACCACGACTTCGTGAACTAAGAGCTTACAATGTACACACAGACACTGCTTACAATTACTTCGGTAAGGTCTGCCAAGGATCGATATTCTTAGACACCGGGTGTAATTTGCAGCGGTATTATCCGTCACCTGTCTTGTTTTGCTAGGGATACATTAACCGGGGTTATTATATTTACTCGCTGAATAAAAAAATAGATTCGTAAAATTCACATCAAAAGAATGGAATAACTAATAATTTGAATATTTTAACGCGCGACATATCCACGTAGACGTGTTCAAGGCGCTGTGCGGCAACCATCAAAGGCGCTCAGCACATCAGAGAAACCATATACCTTATGCCAAGAAGCTCGATTTTAGAAGCAGGAGGAAACCGGAGTACCCGGAGAAAACCTGCGGCAACGAGTATGGATCGAGAAACCAAATTCACATAAAGCCGCCGAGAACGAGCCCCTGCTGGGGATCGAACCCGATACCTCATTGGTGAAAGGCGAGGGAAGATACGCTGCGCTAACTCGTTCCCCCAAAAGAGTAAAATTTTACTTAGCAAGGATTGTCTTACAGTGATCATTATTACCCCAAAACCTTATTTTATGTAGTAATTTTTCGTATTTGCAGACGTGTTTTAGGCATATTCACCTTCAAACACGACCACGAACCGGGCCCGTGCCGTTTTGTTGAAAGAACGGGTAAGTTTTCCCGAGTAACTAGAAATCTGTTGTTGTACGTGAACTAAAAGCAAATATGAAAATAGATCAATCCTTGGGGGAATTAGCCAGAATAAACATGTTCCTGACAAAGGAGTGCCAAAAACAGTGCATTTGTTTCATAATGACATCAGCACCCAACATACTGAGCACATGATGTTCCTATTCATGGGATTACCAATAATCACTCTGCACTGATTTGCTAATGTTACAACTATTGTGCAATTTCAATTTCGACGGCCAAGCCCACAGCAGCCGACAACATCCCGCTGAGCTATTGTTATGAGTGTCATTGTTCAAATAAGAGTCTCTTCAACAGACTTTAGTAGGCGTCTGTGGAAATTTGATATTCGGGTTTAATTATAAGGTTTTAAAACAAAAATATGTGACCGGTTAGAAGTTTTTCTGTTGAACGGTTTCGGGTGGTATAAAAGGAACCATTTTAGACAAAAAAATTTCTACACGGTCATCGATTTTTCTTGGGAAATGCGAAGTAAATGTCCGTGTTTTGAAATGGCAGCAGTGCGTGACCTGATGTTGGTGTAATCCGTGCACCGCGGGAGTTTGCTGGCTGCTGTGGGCCGAGCCCGCAGAGGTATACCCAACGATGATTAACCACTCAACTAGGAATATCCCTTTAAACTAACCAGGGTGGCTTGGGACCATACTGGCCCTAATAAGCACAAAAGACTGACAAGATAGACAGTTTAATACAGTTGTCTAAAACTACTGGTTCATTTTGACACTAACCCTTTGCCTGGACCTGTGGCAGCTATAAAACGCGTGGTAAAATTGATAGCTGCTTTATGCATATTTACACCGGTATTGGGTGTTTTTCATATTTTTCTTAAATTAATTTTTTTACATTCTCCTTGGAGGTCCTGGTCCTTCAACATGAACATTTCTGTGTACATCTGGAACCCTTCTACCGTTGTATGTAAACACTAAAACTACAGATCATGAATTTGTCAGCAATTTTTTAATATCCTGCTGGCATAGATACGACCCATAAGTATACCGAACAATCATATCAATGGCAAATCCCATCGGAAAAGAACAGCGGTATTGAGTGTACGCCGCTTACACACAACCAGTCTTGTATCAATTTCAGCATCTGTCTTCTTATCCTCTCCTGCATTCAATTTCACAAATATCGGCATAAATGTTGCTTGACTAGGTTCCCTGATCCTTGTAGATTCATAAAATATAATTCCAAGATTCCAAAATATGACGTTTATAAGAAAAATCGCTTGTTTTTTTACATGCGATTGCCGATGATTTTCATACTTCTCACTCAGACATTTCTATAGCGGTAGCTGATAATACGTAGCTGATAATATGTATTCGCTATCAGCGCATAGACTTGATCCAAATCCTGGACTTGGCACGAGCAGTTTGTACTAATGCTATAGGTTTTCGGTTTTCATTGTTTTAGTTTTTCAGATTTTTCAAAATAAATATGAGCTTCAGAGGGTGCGTAATGGCATTTAGATCTGTAGATAGGGTGTACCCTAATCAAGCTTTGACTGGTTTTAGGCTAAAATGAGTTCTGATATTCAAGGTCACGCTACAGCTTTTCATGAATTCTTATTGGATATTCATTCAAGGCTACTTCTAGCCCAGGTTCCCGGGCAAAAATGACTCTCACTAACCCTGAAGGTATTTTAATATACTTATAAAGCAGTATATTTTTTCTGTGGTGTCAAAATGTGTAAGTTCCCCACAAGGCATAAGGCACGGGTGGGGTGGGGATGTGCGCACACGCGTAAAATAACCCTCATTCTCGCTATATTCTAGTCAATGTATTTACCCTGTAATGTGCCTTCATAATATTGTGCAATACTAAACAATATCATTATCATATACATTTTGTTTTAAATGCTGCAACCTTTGACAACACTTATATCCTTCCAGCTATCCACGTCCATCAGTCCGTTAGTGTATATTTCATTTTGTATTCCAATCTGTGCATTTATCTGTCTATCTCTCGCTTAAAAAATTACATTTTTCACTTCATTACAGAGACAGGGAGTGAAGACTTTCACTTACTACCGATGGATTTACTTTCATATCGACGGTAAATTAAATTTATGTTTTTAACTAATCGGTTTTTCAAAAGCGACTAATATTTAAGGTGTCACAAAAGTCTGTTAATTCCTGCTATGATGTATAAGTTTTCCGTTGGAGTTGGGCGAAGACATTCTGTGATAAGCCAGACACTGTACCCTTCTCAAGCTGGTTGTTTAAGTTTAAACAAGTTGTTTAATGGGTGAAAAACAACGGGTTTAAACAACTTGTTTAAACTTTTAAACAACTGTTTAAACTTTTTAAATACCGTTTTCTCTGTGTATATTTGAGAACTATTGTGTTAGGATACGATTAGAAGAAGCTGAGAAAGGATCAACTTCAAACATTTGTGTATATTCTTGACATTTTTAGCACATTCCTTGGCCTGGTATATTCTGTCCTACAGCTTCTGGGTATGAATCTCCGGGCAGTCTTGTTGACACTAGTTGGGCAAATTTGTCATAGTTATAGTTATGGGGTTTTGGAGCAATCCTCTTCACGTTCTGATCCAGGCCATCATTGCCATTCTGCTTTCCCATAGTTAAAGCGGCGCTTGAAAGGCGCTTTGAAAAGCCTCATATTAAGACTTCTCTATGGTTTCATAGAGAAATTTCATATTTTGTTGAAAATGTGCCATTCCACATTAACCAACCAAATTTTCACATTTAGGCCATTAACAGAGTATGGAATGTTGCCTAATCTTGCACGTAGATTCGATCTGGACTTCATTTGACTTCAATGATTGCACTTATTTCGAAATAACGGACGTCAACTCAGATAATTATGTTTTTGTTTTCTATTTAAAGGGCTTAACATGGCCATATGTGCCATACAACTCGTCTGTCCGAAAAGGAATATATGGGTTTGATTTCAAGAATCTAAGTGGAGATTTAGTGTGGTTGGCCCTGCAAGGAGAGTTTAATCAGGAGAACATCATGGGATATCATGGAATGAGTGCTTGGCGGGATAATTCAAGTGGTATGTCGTTTCTTTGTGACAAAATCTAATCCAGTGACTGAAATTTTCTTGAAAAATCTGGGGTACTAAGGGTCCAAGATCGCCAAAAGGTGGGGGACAAATTTCTTTTCCCCAAAATTTGAAGGGTGGGCGGAGATATGAGGTAAATCCGCTCCACCCCAGATTTTCGCCCATGACTGATTTTGATTATTTTACAAACACAAGGAATATATTGGTCATTTTTTATGAGTTTTCAAAGTGGAATTGACTTTAGTAAATGGAGGGAGAGGTTAATTACATGGATCACCCCCCCCCGGCAAAAGGTGGTGTGCTCCCCCCCCCCCCCCCCCCCTTGGTTTCCACCCATTACCTGATTCACTCATCAGGCTAATTGTTTGCACTTAAATAAACGTGTTCGCCAAAACAAGCCAATAAAGCAATATAAAACATCACTAGAGCTGATATTACTCTTGCAAATTGCACTTGTAAGTTAGACGTTGTTCACATTTGACCCCTTAATAATAATTTTATGAAGAGGTCATCATAGACAGCATCTTTCATCGATGTCTATAAGATGTAATATTCAAATTTACCATTTGACCTTATTTAAGTTTTACACACACTTTTATTTTGGACCATGAGAACTCGGAATGACCATTGATCCCAAAGCACACCCTATAGACAGCTCATGATTCGTGATCAACCAGTAACCATTCTCTATTGTATATTATACCTCTAGCTTGCTTCTTAAAATGGCTTCATCTTATTGTCCAAGTTAAGGAATTTTGTATATAACAATAGAACATCTGTGTGGAATATGTGCACCAGCAGGTGTATGCATTGTTTTCCGCCACATTGAGAAGTTTCAATCGACGACTCAGACGCACGCGGTAGTTTTTGACCACCACCCATGCTCCAGGAGCAGGTCTCCCTCATTAACCTCAAAGGGCAGCTATTGAGTTTTCTTATCTTTTTTGGACTTAGAATTTTTCCCTCTAACCTGAAAAAATAATGAAAATTTTATATATTTTAAAAGAAGCAGTAGCGAGATTCGAACCCGAGACCTCTGTATCATGCGGTCAGCTACCCAACCACAACAGCGAGGATTGGTGTGCCAGATTTGCAATAACATTTACGGAATAAATCGCTACTGCTATTGTGGTCAGCAATCAATATAATGAATAGTTCCGCTCTGGAATGGTTGCCACAACCCATGCTACAGGAGCATGAGTGGTGGTCAAAATCTCACACTTGCGACTCAGACGCGCTATCCATGTGTAGAGGTCAGTAAGTAGAGCAGGTGCTAACCTGTATTTGTAAACAATGATGTGACCATCTATACCATTGGAAAATAAAGTCCCCACAGAAAGTTTGGAATATTTTTTAACCATATATTTCTGAATTTATTTGAGAATAATGTGCATAATATTTAGTATCACAACAAAGCTTGTTCTTTTAGGCTTAAAATGACACCTTAGTTGCGACCATACCTGGTTTTGAAGCGAAGTTACTGCCCTTAGAAGGTAGCAGGGTCAAAAAGAAAATGTGCCAAATCTGGACTGAAAAGCGCTATTAGCTGTGATTCTTCAATACACTCATGACATGAACAGAAAAGACAGGCAATGGATAAAACAAGCATGAGTAATTAAACTTACCCTAATAGCGAGTTGATCCTCCGTATGCTCCTACGACAGCCTGACATCTCCTCCTCATGCTGCTCACAAGTCTCCTCACTCTGTCCTGGGGTATGGCGTTCCATTCCTGTATCAGTATTCGACGCAGCTGTGCCATAGTTGTTGCACTGGTTATCCTTTTGCGGACTGCACGACCTAACTGATCCCATAAATTTTCGATGGGATTCAGATCAGGGCTAACCGCTGGCCACTGCATTCGCTCTACTCCATGATTTTGAAGAAAGTCATGAATTATCCTTGCTCTGTGTGGACGAGCATTATCGTCTTGCAATACAGCATTCGGTCCAAGGTTCTGCAGATATGGTAGTGCAACTGGCTCCAAGATGTCATCACGATACCGAGCAGCATTTAATGTTCCTTCAGCCAAAACCAGTCTCGTCTTTCCAGTCATGGAAATCCCGGCCCAAACCATGACACTTCCTCCGTGGTATGCTGACACTCTTTCAATGCAGCAATCTGAAAATCGTTCTCCTCGTCGCTTCCAGACTCTGACTGCCGTCAACCTTTTTCAAACAGAATCTTGCTTCATCGCTGAACATGATGTTTCTCCACCTGTTCAAGTTCCACTGGCGATGTTGTCTACACCAGCGCAAACGAGCCTGCCTGTGAAGGTAAGTCATTTGAGGCTTCCGGGCAGGTCTTCTTGCCTTCAATTGAGCTGCGTGAAATCTGTCTCTTATTGCTTCTTGAGAAAGATCTCTGCCATAGCGTTGTCGATATCGTCTCTGCAACTCAGGTGCTGTGATTCTTCTGTTCCGCAGAACACACAGGGTTATGAACCTATCCTCTTGTGGAATGGTCTTCTTTGGACGCCCGCTTCTTGGTCTGTCTTTCACTTCCCCTGTGTCCCGAAATTTGGCATTCAATTTCAAAATCATACCCTGAGAAACGCTAAAGTTTTGTGCAACCTCTGTCTGAGATTTGCAAGCTTCAAGCTGTCCAATTGCCCTAGCTTTAGCCACATAAGGTGAGATACCAACATCAAATGACCACTTTGAAGAAGAGTCATGAACCCAAGAATCATTGTGCATTCATCCATGATCAGACACCGGTTCAAGTCATGTTTTCATTCAATGCAATTCAAAAGGCATTGAATGAACCCCTACACTCTGCAATCAATAATGGTAACCAAGGTGAGATCAGATCAATAGCTACACTAGATTCGCGCTGATATAAGAGCTGGGGAAAAGGTTTGGGTCATATCCATTAGGTGAAGTATGGAAGAAGCATTTTAATCTATCCAAGAAGTCACTTCGCTACACAACAATAGAAAGTGACTTGAAAGGAAAAGGACCAATTACAAAACTAAATTTTTGCTTACTTTACTTTTCAGAATTGAACTTTGTACAATTTTAATACAATCCATTTATAATTCATTCGCTTCAATTCAATGTAAAAAACGGTGTTTAGGAATTGAAATATTCTTCAAATCTTCACTGTATCCTCCTCATGGAGCCATAAGTTGAAAGAATTTGTAGGCCTACTGAGGATTATACACGTGATGTTTACACTTTTCCTAAATGTCCAATGGCAAAGAGCTATGAACTAATTCCCCGAATTCTTTAGACAAAAGAAGTTTAACCCAGGCGACGTTTTACAAGCAGTGTTTGCGTGTTTACATGTTTATGTCAAGGTTTCATTTCCAAATATTTATCCAACGTGCTGCAACTATTAAGAACTACGTTGGACCATTTATGAGTGGGTATTGACTATTGTATTAGTCATATTCTACTTCTTAGTAAATTAAAGAAGTATGGTATCACTGGTAATGCATTAAATTGGTTTAATTCTTATCTAAAAGGTAGATCACAAGCTGTTAATATTAATTCTGTACTTTCAGACTAAGAATATTGATATTGGGATACCTCAAGGATCAATTCTTGGTCCTCTTTTATTTATAATTTTTGTGAATTCTTTACCTGAATCAGTTTCATGCAAATGTGTTATGTATGCAGATGACACTACCCTTTTAGTCAGTTCATCTGATCCAATTACCCTACAAAATGAGCTTAACACTAACTTGACTAAATTGCTCATTGGTTCAAGTCAAATAAACTTACCTTGAACATAAAAAAAACTAAATTCATGTTGTTTGGCAATCAACAGACACTAAATAATTATAAAAATATTTCTGTAATGTATGAAAATGTTTCTATTGAAAGAGTCAATTCATACAAGTATTTGGGTGTTATTTTTGATCCGTATTTATTGTGGAGCAATCATGCCAATTATGTTTGTTCAAATGTTTCCAAGAGAATTTGTGTAATCAGGAGAATTAAGCATTATCTTCCTCATACTACAGTCAATATGCTTGCCAAAGCCTTGGTCTTTTCTCATTTTGACTACTGCAGTTCCGTTTGGTCCAATTTCAATACTGTGCACCATAATGATCTCCAAATTTTGCAAAACAGACTTGCCCGTGTCCTTTTGTCTGCAGACATTCGAACCTCGGTGGACAAAATGATGAAAGACCTTGGTTGGACTAATCTGAGGAGAAGATGGCATTATCAGATCTTAATTTTAACTTTTAAATGCCTTAAGCATTTTGCTCCTGATTATATCTCCTCTTGTTTTACTTTTACCAGTGCAACACATTCTAAAGGCACTCGTAGTCAGGCTCAGAACATGTTGATCATTCCATCATGGAATAACAAAGCTGGTAAAAGAACATTCCAGTACAGAGCAGCTGTACTCTGGAATAATCTACCAAAAGGCACACGAAGTAAATTAGATTCCATGAGTTTGTTTACTTTTAAAAGTGCCATAACCACATGATATCCTGTTTATATATTTTATATGTAATATGAAATTTATGTCTGTGATTGGAAATGCATGTGTGGGGGTGTATAGGTGTACATGCATGCATTGTGTTATGTGTGCATGTGTATATATGTGTGTGTATGTATGTGTGTGTGTGTATGTGTGTGTGTGTGTGTACCTGCTACATCTTCAAAGTGCTACAGTGTTATTTGTATGTATATATGTACATAATCTTACATAGCACATATACATGTATTTGTGTTATGTAAGATTATGTACCATAACTTATTTTTCTGTATACTTGTATTACTGTAATTATTGTTATCAGGTCTTCCTGGGAGACCAATACTTTTGTATTGAAGGAATTTCCTGAATAAATAACGATTAAATAAATATTAGTTTGGTAACGTATGAAAGTAATGATGAGGCCCAATATCACCTGTGTGGACAGCGCACCTGCCTTATACAGATAGTATTGCACATTTTAGCATACGTTACTTTTACCAGTGACCCTATATGTATTGACCACAACACACCGTATTGACCGTAGAGCACACGGTATTAACAACGCGCGGACTAGGAGTGCTGCAAAGTTTAATTGCTGTGCGCCCCTCAAAAACAGCTCTCACCCGTAAAAAAGTACAGGTTGTCCCTATGTCAGCGCGAATCGAGTATAAGTGGACTGAGTGAGAGCCCAGATTTGGAACATTTTCTTCCTGACCCTGTCACCTTCTAAGGGCAGTATCTTCGCTCCAAAACCAGGTATGGTTCCAAATGAGGTGTCATTTTAAGCCTTAAAGAACAGGCTTTGTAGTGATACTAAATATTATGCACATTTTTCTAAAATAAATTCAGAAATATATGGTTAAAAAAATATTCCAAACTTTCTGTGGGGACTTTATGTCGTGGTTAATATTTTTTTAATCCGTGCGGGGCCCAAATATCAGGTAGATACGCGAGCGACGAGTAATAAATAATTTTAAGGCACCTGATAATACATGTACTTTTATAGTACTAATTATGGACATTGTTGTTTTTGTCTACAGATTCAGTAACACTGTTTGTAATTGCTCATCGTAAAGACAAAGAAACAGTTGAACGTTTCCGTTTTGACAAGGAAGCTATGACTCTCCATCACAAAAAAACTATCGAAGATCCTTACTTTACAGCGTAAGTTAACCGAATACCGTAAGCAATCATAATGGGTGCAATACTGAGCAAACGATTGATCGATTACTAACATATTGTTTAAATGAAGTTTTGAATTTAGACTTTCTGATAGTAGAGGAGGAGCTCGGACCCAGGTCAAACATCATCGTTTACCCCTCACTACAGAAAAGGTTTGACACCTTAGGTAGTTAGTATGGACCCTCTACACCAATGCTAGGTATGTACCATGTGTCCCAAAAAAAACGCAACACTTGGTCACAGGCGCCATAAGTTTTGAACAAAAGCATGTGACTACTTATTCTTTGTTGTAAAGTAAGATGGGACTGTTAGCTAATATTCCTGAAAAGTTCATAAAGGTAGAGTTAATAGTTTTTAAGATATGACCCCAACAATCAAGTAACCCGCAGAACCCATTTTACAAAAATGAGGAGCTGGTTAACCACAAGCATGACAAGTCTGGCAATGAAGAAAAGAATGGCAAATACAATATTGATTGCAATCAATATTTACTTGGCCAAATGTATGCATTTACATAATTATTATTTAACTAATAATAATAAAACATTAATTAAAACTTAATCTATCGGTGATAAAATGTTTCAAGAAGACATACAACTATGACTAAGTCATAGACAAACTCCACATTACATAATGATAAATGCGTTGGGCTGCAACTTGCTTATTACTAAAAATAATGTTACATTCTCAAATTTATGAAAGTAAAACCTATGTTTTCAACACAAAACTCAATAACAATATCAGTATATTCAATCTGTAATTGAATTTTGGGTTAAGATAACTCTTTGTGTGCCTTAACAAAATGATGATGAATGATCAGCTCTAATCTAATGCAGTCTTATTTGGACAATACGAAGAGTTTGTTGATCATACATTCCTAATTTGATCTTTTAAGTGTGTTAAAAAGCTTTAAAATGCACGTTTTTTAGCTGTTATTACCAATGGAAACATTCATATGTTAATATTTGTTGCAGCACCTATCTTTAAAAAAAGGGGGAAATGGTGGTTGGATTTAGAGATTCATTTTGGTGGTTCTGGGCGCAAAACGTACAGTGCCGTATTTGTAGTTAATAGCGCCTCAATTTGGTTAAATGGGTCCTGCAGGTTACTTGATTTCTGGGGTCATATCTTAAAAAATATTGACTACCTTTATGAACTTTTCAGGGACATTAGCTAACAGTCCCATCTTACCTTACAACAAAGAATAAGTAGTCACGTGCTTTTGATCAAAACTTATGGCGCCTGCCACCAAGTGTTGCGTTTTTTTCGGGACACACGGTAGTACTCTCAAATTGTGATATAACTTTTTCAATAGGGGCCAATTTAAGTTTACACAGGGGTCAAATTTTTAAAATGCTCCAATCATGTTGAAATGTATGCCATATTGTCCGTCTAGTCATAAGATCCAAAAAATATATAGTTTGTACCATCTATGACCATTGGTCTGAGAGTTTCTATTTGCACAGGGGTCAAAATCAGAAGTTGCTCCAATTTTGGTAAAAAAATGAAAGAAGTTGTTCATCTAGCTTAATGTGTCAAAATAAGGAATAGTTTGTACCATCATCTGCAATACATAGTTACCATGTTATGCGACAAAATAGGTCATAGGGCAACATAATCCAATTGGAGTTGACCTTCTTTGACCCTTATCTCCGTAAGTAAGCATTTAACATAATAAAACATACCTTTTAGGAGTCCTCTTACCTCAGGCAATAATTTGCAAGTATTTAAAATATAATCAGATTAACTTTTAAATGTTGACCCCTGCAAATTGAGATTGACCTTTTTTACCATTTTTGTCATTTTTACCCTTTAACTCCAAAACCAATGGTCGTAGGTGGTACATTTTTGGAATCCTAATGATTAGATGGACAATATGGCATACATTTCAACATGATTGGGGCATTTTAAAAATTTGACCCCTGTGTAAACTTAAATTGGCCCCTATCGAAAAAGTGATACCACAATTTGAGAGTACTACCTACCAAGCATTGATGTAGAGGGTCCATACTAACTACCAAAGGTGCTAAACCTTTTCTGTAGTGGGGAGTGAAAGAACTCCTTTTAAAAATAAGGCCCCTATGATATTTGGCTCCTGCTCTTTAGAGATGAGCTCACTCTTGCCGCAGTTTCATCCGGTTCAAATAGGCAAACTCTGAACACACCCTTTCAGTAATTATCACTTATTGGTCTAATGCGTGAGGTTATTTGCTCTCGGGACGGTCACGTCGGCCATGGCTTGTTTAAAAAACAGCTCATTGCCTCTCTTTTCTCTTATTTTTAAAGTATAACCAAAGAAAGGCATTGCGCTGGCCGTGAAAGGTGGGCCTGACGTGACCGTCCCGAACCAGCATCAGGTCAGGATGTGACAATTACAGAAATACTGCATAAGCATCCTGTCTTGTATTCGGGAGATCGCAGGTTAGATTCTCGTAGCAGGATTACAAAAGTATATTTTGTCTAGGTTCCGAGTTTTAGTTACACGAGTATTTACGGTTCAAGGTCATCAGGGTGAAAAACAATTTAGTATACCCTGATACTCTCATTGGCTTCAGAGCATTGTCAAATCGTTAATCTTGTCACAGAAGATCCGAAATTTACTCATTTGAGGTGTGTTGCATTTGCTTATAGAATTTCTGGGCAAAATGTAACAAAGGTCTAAATGGTCAACGGGCAACGGGGAATGACAAAGTCTTGCCTTGAAAGTTGCACATGGAAGGGTTACCAAGAGAGTTCTGCTTCATATGACGAGGGGAATCATTTGAAACAGGATCCAACCAAATCTCGGGTTTCTATAAGTGTTACTCCAGGAAGAACTTGGAACTATAATAATAGAGCTATACCCATGTAACCTATAAAACACTACGTTATAATTTTTAAAATAATTTTATTGATTTCCCATTTTAATACCTTTGTGTAAATCTTTCCCCATTATTTAACAGTGTTCTCTGCAACGATTTTTTTTTTTCAAATTTTTTAACATTGTTCTAGGGACCACAAAGATAATATATATTGTGGTAAAATAAATTCTGCTCCCCCCCCCCCCATTATTTCAGCTTTTGAATTCTTAGCCGAAAACATTCAAATATTAGTAGAGCAGCAGAAGGGTGAAGTGACCAGGTAGAGTCAACACGCTGAATCATATCAAATCACTGCTGTTTCCAGTTTATGAAAACTCACAATGTCAAGATTGGATCGTGGGTCAAACTAGCGACTGTTCTTCGCTGACGTGAAGTATTCAAAGTGCAGGGCTACCACATCGACTGCTGAACACTGAAGTGATTTACCTCACCGCAAACAGTCTTTTTCAAGACTACGAATATTTGTAAAGAGAATAACCGATCAACTAATAACCCAAAAATATCGCTCACAAGAAAAGATGTCTTGTTGCGATAGTTCTGTCTGGTTTTAAGTTAAATACCCCAGTGTCATTTCTAATCCCCAGTTCGACTTTCAATAACACAGTAAGTCAATATGTTCCCAGTTGTTTCTTTGCAACCTAAGTGGATAAGGTGCGCAGATACTTTTGAGTGGCAGTGTATTTCATGGCCTAAAATATTAACACACTGGAACTGGTCCAACAGCTTTTCCACTGCTAGCGGCATTCCAAGTTCACTACACATTTTCACAAAATATGAAATTTCTTCAATTTTGCTCTCAAATGATAGTCTAGGCTATTGGAAGAACAGAGATATCTTTTACACATAAAAATAACATACCCAAAAACAGATAGGGACATTGATATGATAAAGACATCCAGGTAATTTGTAGGCCAACTTTTAAGTTTCCATAACTTTAATCAACAAATTTGTATATTACATGAATATTTTTTACTCGTACTCACTGATATTAAAACCACAAAGGTTATAGACCGATCAAACAGTGTGCATAGCGTGGGAAACATGCATACGGCGTGTGTGTTCTTGTGTTAAACGCCATTTTCGTCATCTGCTGAATTCCGTTCTGTTTACCCATAAGGAAGCTGATTTGGTCTTAATCATTTCGGGTGAGGGCTTTTGTATATAAAAGCTTTACATCCATGCAAAAATATCAATTTTGAAAAATCTTGAGGGTGCACTATTTTTCAAATGTGCCAGTGTTTCTTTAAAGATATCAAGCAAATTTTGGCACTCTGGATCACCAGATTAACCGACAATCAGAAAGTCGTTGAGGTAATGACATCGCAGTTGACTTTGCTATGAACTTTATGTGGAATTCAAAAGAGGACGAAAAGCACTCAAATAATGCACAGCTTATGGAAGCACCCAGTATTTCCACTGAAATTTAAAACCAAGCAAATCGAAGTAATAAGCAAAATGCTGACTTTGTCACATTTTCAAGCAACGCTCCTCTCCCTTGACCTTGTACTATACCTAATGCACTATCGAAAGATGTATACTTAACTGAATAAATGTTAGCTGGGATCACATCATTAGTGAGTGCACTGTCCTGGTGGAAAAGATAGGTGGTAATCAGCCACTATTCCTCCGGATACATGTTTCCCAAACCATGTGGGTCATGTTGATATGCAGTGTGCGAGTTTGACTGAATTTATCCACAAGATGTATATGGTGTGAACAGCTTGAGACTCCTGCAAAGATCGCTGTCTCGTCACACAGGCTGACACCCCACCACACTACTTCCACGTCCTCGCCCTCGAAAGCAACTCTTCTGTTAGACTACTACTAAATGGCCTACCAATTATATCTTCCAATTCTGTCTAGCATAGCTCCTGCAAACCTTTAGACGACTAAGCTCAGACTTTCAGACAATTAACCTCGCAAAGACGTGTGATGAACCTGGTAGCCTAATCCCCTACCAACACCCTTGAGCAGGCCCGTAGCCAGGATTTTTTCCGGGGGTGCGGATATTTCCAAAAGTGGACCTTTTTCCCAAAATGTGGACCTTTTAACAATAGAAGGGGTGTAAATTTGGCAAAAGTGGACCTTTTTGCCCAAATATTGTCCTTTTTTGACCATAAAAAGCCTGAAACCCTATTTTTCCTAGCTCGCTTCGCTCGCACACATCATTTTTGTGGACCTTATTGGAATTTTGGAGATTTTGGTAGGTACATCGCAAACACAAATCATTAGCCACATCCTCGATGGCTGTGAGGTCTACAAGTCCCTAAAAGAAGACTATTAGCTGGTTAAAGATGGAACTTGCACTGTGATTTTGGACATATACGCATGAACGAACAAACACAAGTCTTTGTTGTCGGAACCTAACACCTGTCTGTAGATAATATCTATTGCTCCTCTACCAACCCTGGCTTGTTAGCTTAATTGGTAATAGCGCCGTCACTAGTAATTCGGAAGTTGCCGGTTCGAGTCCCGCCAAGCGCACACATTTTTTTTCTCAACACTTGTGTGCACTGGCCATCTCCAAGAAAAGATTAATAAATATTCATCTTTGTTGTATAGTTCAAAAAATACATCGGAGTCCTCGGACTGTAAGTGTCATCTGCCGTCGCGGTTTGTGAATGGGGCCAAAGGTCACATGAGGTCACAAAGGTCACATGAGGTCACCAACATGTCACCCCACCCCACCCCGCCCCCTCCATTCAACCAAGTTACATCATCGTAGCCCTTACGGAACTCATACAACATTCAATATATTAAGGGAAGGGTTAACATTTTGACCTCAGACCCACACAGACATACTACTAGAGTAATCCTATGTGCCTTCTGCAATTCTTGCAGATGACACAAAAAGGAATGAGTGAGTGAGTGAGTGAGTATTAAAGTTTAACGACAACTCAACACAATTGTGTCATATCGTGTCGATACATTTTAAAACATCAAAATCTATATAAAACATCACCACAATAAATTCAAGTCACATTTTTAAAAAGTTAAAAATATTTAAACAAATCAGCCTCCTTCAGGAAATTTATCACCTGAAGAGGCCTAATATCTTGAAATGTTTTCAAATCTGGGACACTGTAATATTTTCTACGAATAAGCGCATAATCAACGCACTCAAGTAATACATGTTTCACAGAAAGAGCACAATCACAAGGAATACACAAAAAGGAAGTGTTGAGTATTTTTATAAGTGCCAAAAATGGTTGACCTCTGACCCTGCATAAATCAAGTTGTCTCACGGTAGTTCTTTGGCATTAAACACTTTCAAAACCCTGAGATCCCTAAGATTAGTTTCATTTAACCTGTTAACTTGAATTGCAGTGTAAACATAACTACATTATCCCACTCGCATCTACTTTTGTCATGTGCTTTATTCCGTTAATGGAATAAAGCACATGATAAAGAGTAGGTGCTTAGATTATTATGTAATAGAGGTCTTTCACCTCACCCATGCATAACCTATAACAAAAGGCGTTAGTTCCCATAGTATTCGTCATTCAGATCAATTTAATACCCGACCTCAAAGTACTTGTACTATTCAAAGTGTGACCCATACTTTTATGCATACATATCCAACATGCATGTCGGTCTTTAGATTTAGAAATTTCCAGAAATTTGGAATGGACTTTGCCATTCCGGCAAGATGGCCGCTAATCCGAAAGGTGGAAGACCTCTATTATGCCATTGGATATCTCCTTAAAAAGCAAAAGGACTTGACTTTCTGCTGCTCTGCAATATGTTGGACTGGTAATAATTTAGTACTTTGTTCTTTTTTTTTTTTTTGAAAAATCTTATTCCAGATTAAACGACTTGGTTGCGACAGGGCCCGATTCCTTTTACGCTACCAATGACGGTTGTTTGCGCTCACCGACAACGAGAAACCGATTAATTTTGGTGGAGTTATTCACGCAATGGTACTGTGGTTCAATAGTATACTATGACGGCAAATCAGCTCGCAAAGTGGGTGAAGAATATACATTTCCTAATGGAATACAAGTATCTTCTGATGGCAGGTGTGATATTAAAAATAGACCTAACCCAAATCAATTGATTTATAGTATAGTTCACTATTCTCTTACCAATATATTTCCATTTTGAAAAAGATCGACTGACAATCAAATTTTTTCCCCAGGGGAAAAAGGAAAACTATAATAATAAGCACTTAATGCTACTATTAGAGCTCACAATAGTCCTGATGCACAGAGTATTGCATCAAAAACTTACTTCTGTTAGAAAGAGGCAATAACTTGACAGTATGTTCTAAGAATAACTATACCTTTATAACTCGATCTACATCTTATTTTTTCCTTGTTATAGAATCCTGTATGTTGCACATTATGGAGAATTAAACCTCATTGTCTTCAAGCGAAATCAAGACAACAGCATTGAAGAACTACGAGTAAGCTTTTAGAGTGATTTGTTTCACAGTTCGGCAACATTTTATTTCCTG
Organism: Ophioderma brevispina; assembly: GCA_023653785.1. Lineage (NCBI taxonomy): Eukaryota > Metazoa > Echinodermata > Ophiuroidea > Amphilepidida > Ophiodermatidae > Ophioderma > Ophioderma brevispina. The sequence continues at coordinate 64,161 of JAMKCH010027784.1, forward strand.
AAGATTGGGAAAATTGACAACTATTTTTAATATGCAGTTCAGCGTTTTCTAAATCTGGCAAGCTCGCAGACTTGCAGCTCCTCAAAATTTTCCTGCATGTCAGCTTACATGGCTCATTTCACCTCATCTCTCAATTTTCGCAAGAAAAAAAGGACACTTGTAATTTACTGAATGTTTAAGCATTATAGAATCCAAAACCAGTCGTGCCATTTTAAAATATAGAAATGGGGAGGTCCTCAAAACTTTCAGGTCCTTGCGTTTTCATAGGCCAAAATTAAAGAACATTTGCTTATTTGCACCCTAAAGACATATCCTGGACATTTTGCATTTTGGGGCCCTGAATACATCCATTTGACATTATGCCAATTTTGCAAAGCTGCTCAAAAGAAATGGGTGCTTAGTTTTACTGGTTTCTTCTCAGGAATTTCCATCAGGAAGAGTCAAAGTTCTTTTAATTTCTGCTGATATTTATTATTTTAGGGACTCTCTTCTATAAGATGATATGTTGGCCAGGTGTTTGGAGTGTCCACTGCACAGTTGGCCCAGTCCATGGAGTCTTACCAAATGCTTTAAAATATGGTACTACTGCCTTTTTGTTAGGTGCTCGTATTTATGAATAGATTAGAGAAGTTTTAAAAGTGGAACTTCCAGTGTTTAGATTAGAGTAGTAAATTCACTGCATTCACTGATGTGGCTAGGATTAGGCAAACGGCCTGGGAAACCGAGATGAGCACATCACGAAAAAGGGCCCTTCCTAAATCAATTTACTTTCATCCCAAAGATTACAGAAAGATAAGACTAACAATGGTTTGTTGGAAATATTCCAAAAAATCATTTACATTTTCATTCTATTTATTTCAGAGGATTGATTTACATCTAAACCCTGATAATATTTAATAGATGGAGACACAGGCGACATATGGGTGGTAGGCCCATATCGTATTCCTGATATGTCTGTGTGACGCCCCCGAATTTTTTTTTTTGCTCCCTCCACCATCGGTAGATGGTACCACATCTCCATGGAGTGACTTAGCAAAGATCTATTGGAAACTTAATGCTATGCACAGTTCAACTTAGGAAGGCCCCCAAATTAGTCTTGGAGAAGATATTATTAAACAGATTTACATAAAAAATTGATATTTTTTGTTTATATAGAAAAATATAAAAAACTAAAACATCACAATTTTCAAAAATTTCCAAAAAGAAAAGAGAAATTTTGAAAGACTTGCACTCTGCATTATTTGTAAGATTAGATGGACACATATCTCATGGGCCAAATGTGTCAAGAAAAGTCAGAAAAAATGGGTGTTGTGTTGTTGAACTAAATGTCACACAAATTGATCCTTGTATTCATTTGGGTTTGTTGTTGATTTTGTTTTGTCAGGGGTATTGTTTATTTTTTTTAGAGGAGGTCAATTTTTTGAAAATATACCACTTAAATACAAGCAGACAATATAATATCTGCCAATGAGTGGAAGTCAGGATATCGACGGTAAGTCGACGCAAGGAATTAAATTAATTTGCTAATAAAATGCTGCATAGCCAGGGGTTGTGAGAGGCCCATGGGCAACAATCAAAAAATGAGGGAGGGGGAAGGAGGAAGGAAAAAGAGGGGGCGAAGAAAGGGAGAAAAGAAAAGGAAGAAAGAGGAAAAAAGAAAGGGGAAGGGGGGAGAAGGAAAGAAAGGAGAAAAAGGAGTAATGTAGTAAAATGCCCAAAACAGGCTGAAAATCAAACAGAAAAAGCAAAAGTTTTGGCACCCAACAAAATTTCTGAAACGAGGATAATTCACACACCCTGATAGTCACATTTTTATACCACTTTTTCCCTGCCATAAAATACCGGGGAATAGGAATATTTTGTCAGTTTTGTTTGTAGTACCCACCAATCAAAGGACAGCAATATTTTTGTGTTACATAATGTTATATAATACCGTTTACAGGTTAATTCAAAGTGCGTTTCATCAAAATCTGAGCATTTTACATTGCTTAATTTTTACCTCAATTGAAACACTTATTTTTAACCCTGTATAACCTTATATACTTCATTACCCAAAAATTTGTGCAAGGATGATATTCACCAGAACTTTGTTTTTTTTTCACTTTTAATTTTTCATCCTTTCCTGAAAAATTTCAGCTTTCTTACCAATTGGTTCCCACATTTGGGACTTCATTAGGCCTATGCTCCTGGTCTAGTAAACCCCACTGTTCTATGGGTGAATTTAGTATAAACAATTTTCATACTGCATTCTTTTTACACTAACAAATGTAGCCCGTGAGCTGTCCCCCGTTCCCGTGCATCCCCCAGGATCATCCGACTAACATGGTTGTATTCTACATGGTCTAGTAAACCAGAGAAAAATGATGTACCTTTTTTAAAAAAAATTGGGAGCATAGCTCCCGGGTGACGTTCATTTTGATGACGTCATCAAATTTTGGAGAAAATTATGTAAATTTTCAATTATTTTGTTTTTGCATTCGGCTAGCACAGACAATATATTTGTTATTTACTTCACCTCATTCGCAAATATTATTTCCTGTCATTTTTTATATCATTTTAAAATATTTTCCACTTGACGTATGTACAAAATAGAAAGTTTAACGGCGATTTTCTCAATTTCTGATTTACGTGTTTTTTGGGCATCAAAAAAAAAAAAAAGTAGCTATTTTCTTATAAACAACTCTGCAACCATTTTGAACCCATCTTTTTACCAAATTAGTTTACGAGTATGAGGATGTAATGAGAAAGAAGATGAATGTTGATTGAAACAAAAATATATTTTTAGTAGAGCAAATGAACGAAAAATGTTGACGTCATCAAGATTGACCTTTTGGGGGTAAAAAAAAAAGCGAACTATTTGTTTTACCTTTTTTATGTTAGCCGGACCTTTTTTGCCATTCTTTAATTCTCAAAGCAGATTGAAAATTAACCCCTTCATAGATGAGTTAATAAGCCAAATATGATTCTATTTTTACATTGAGCCCTTAGTAAAATCCCCGATTTTTTTATTTTGTAAATGCCATTTTCTTAAATTGTGATTCAATTGACTTATGAGTTTTAGAAAGGTAAGCCACAGGGTGTTACACCCTCGAGAATTCATTATATGCATCCGGCTTCTGATTTTGATACCAGGTGAATAGCTATTGATACTCGTCTTTACATTGGATTACCAAATAAGTACACAATAAGTAACCAACATGCTAGTTGTGGAGTCACAATGACGTCATAAAGCCTCCGTTAGCCGGCAAAATGGGCATTTTCCACGGGAGGAAAGGGAAAAGGACGGGTAAAGAGGGGCAAATTTCAAAAAATCCATCATCTTTGTTTTTTTTTTTTTTAGCCAAAAAGAGTTCGGAATGTGTCAGCTTTTTCATGCGGTTTTCAGCACTAAATGATGACAATGACTAGTTCTTACAGAAAACAGGGAGACCTTTTAGAGCCATAATGTTGCATAAATTTATAAAAAAATGTATCAAAAATATTTTGGGGGCGGTGAAACCACCACCTCTTATCCTTCTACTTCGACGGCCATACCATAAAAACGGTGAAACGGGTGAGAGCTTCGCCATTAGGTTTCGCGAAATAACAAGAAAGGATGAGTGAATGAATACCTAGAGCTTTTAACGAAAGTACCAACATACCTAGTATAGCGTACATTGACGTCACAAAGTTCGCGAGTGGCTAGAAAATTGTAATTCCACATAAAAATCCATGTTGCGCTAAATTAAAATTATATTAATAAATCAATTATATATATAAAGAATATATATTTATTATATTACAGTTAGGATATCGGATTTTCATGTGGTTTTGGTTTTCAGTTCTAATGATAAATTTACATAGAGTTTTTTTTTTTATAGAGCATGCTGTGAAGAATAGTTTCAGAAAATGTAGCAAATAATTCATCTTGGAAAACCACCACCCCTCCCTTCGACATTGGCGGCATACCTTACCCCGCGGGCAGTGAAGGGGCTACTTTCAGATTTTTTTGTCAATAACATGACCAGAAAGGATGACGAGAAAAACAGTTACCTGGAAGCTTTTTATGAAAGCTGTTGCATTTAAGCCGCAACGGAGGAAAGGTTTACTGTTACAATTGGTAAGAAGAAGGTTAATCACCGTCTAAGGTTGTATTTCTGTAATATGTCAAACCATCGGGAGTTTTGCCAAACACAATAAACCCCAATGATAGTATTTAAATTTAATACCAATGTTAATAGCCTATGGATATCTCTTTTTATGTAGTATCAAATAACTACGAGCATACAACCGTTTGACGTCTTAACCCTAAGACCCCGAATTTTGCCCTTATTCACTTAAAAATAAGTTCAATTTTAGCCTAAAAAATTACAGCGCGCTCTTGTGGTTTTTGTTGGCCATTTTTTGCTGTATATGAAAGAAAGGCTTATTCTGATCTTAATTTCATGTTTAAACCTAACGAAATATCCATAGTTGCACAACCACTCCACGACACCCCCCACTTCTTTACTAGGAACATTGATGACCTTTACACTATCTCCATGAAAAGTGGTAGGATCAGGGTTATTTAATTTAAACTAAAGCGCAAATAAATTGCCATAATTTGCCAAAGCTTTTGGGGCGTTCATTTGCGTTTTTCTTTGTTGTTTTTTTTTTTTGTAGCATGGATGAACAAAACAGGGGGAGGGAGGGGGATTCCCAAACCTTGGATTAGACTTATATCTTAATGTGAAAGGTGAGAAATCTTTTGAATGCATGCGTCACTCTTGACGGGGATTTCCCCCACGCCAAAAGACCTGGAGTTTTTATTTTAAATTTCCTCTTTCGGAGTGATCCCTTCAATTCAATAAACAATGTCGCCCGTCTACATTAGAGAAAATTGGTTGACGATCCTTTTAATAATGGCCGTCCATGCATTTGAACCAATATTGTTTTATGCTCTAACATAAAAGCATCTGATAGTCTAGCATGTTGAAAATGAGTTGAAAAACAAGGTTCCAAGATTGTGATCAAATGCTTGTGCGTCAGGATTATGACTTCTACTTGGAGAGGGAAAAAGACAAAAAAAAACCCACAAACGCAATTTGTCAAGGGGGGTTTTGCTTGATTAGAGCGTCCTATGCCGACTCCCAAAGACCATCTGTTACAAGATCACGGTTTGTTTCTGTTTATGTTTAACCTCCAGTTAAGCTTTCCCATTGTTTTTTTTTCTTAAAGGAGATCCCCCACAACAAGGATTACAATTAAAATGAAATGGTTTCAAATTTTACATTAGATAATGTCTTACATTTAAACACATTTAACACATTTTAACTGTGTGAGATATAGATTGTTTTTGTTTTATAGTGCATTTGTTTAAGGATAATGAAAAAGGAAAGAAACATGCAGATAGATTCTCCACACTAATGTGCACTGTACAAGGTCACATCTATGTGAGGAGCAATTATGAATTTCAGATTTTGTGAAAATGTGCCACAGACTTGACGCATCGCTGCAAGAAACAAGGAAAGCTATATCGGTCGAATATCACAGTCGTATGCATTCTTAATCGGTCATAGTGACGATATATTTCCAGCATTTGCGGAGCCAGCTCTAGTTTTGGTACTCTGCTCCCGTAACTTTTGATTTCAGGATAAGATAGTATTTTCATATGCATTATAGGGACTGTGTCGTTTAGGGATATCTGTACGTATTCCTATGTCAATTGCCTCCTGTTGGAATTGTTAGTTTCCGTTATCGGATTGGTTTTTCTGAGCGTTAGTGTCCGACTCTGATGGGTTGCTGAGTCTTTCAATCCGATTCTCACTTTAGAGTCATACAATAACTATGCAAGTCAATTTGTCTGAGACTGCAACATATATGCCATATCACAGGTACTATCATCCACAATTGAGCTACAAGGACATAGATTCAACCATTAATGCATTTCGTCCATACCATACACACACAGCGAGTGCCCATCAGATTTGGGTCTAGGAACCACAAACACCATGGGTCTAATTCCATTTGGTCTAATATCCATTGGTCTAATATCCTTGGTCTAAATCCATTTGCGTCTAATATCACATTTGGTACTCTAGTCTAATGTGTCTAGACCTGACTTACAATATGCTATCGTCTAGATACCCGAGTAATATGCACAACGAAATGAGTATTAGTGACCCGCAATGGATTTGACCAAATTAGTAGTCTAGCAACAAATGTGGTATTAGACAGCCAGAAGATGAGATTATTTAGACAATGAATATTAGACCAGATGGGGATTAGACCAATTGCATTAGACCAAGAATTACATGGCAGGTTTATACGCACAATATGGTTCACATGATGGTATGTACAACTTCTATGAGATTTAGGGCAGATGAATATGCGACTACATGGCTATTAGACTAACTGGTTATTGAGCTAAAATCGGTTATTAGATGTGCTGGTACTTAATAGTGGTATATGGGAACACACACATTGGCAGTTGGCATAAATTGGCAAATTAGAGACCAGAGTGGGAGCCTTTGAGACCAAAGGTCAAGGGAGTCAACAACGATTTTTCTAGACTATGTCTGACCACCCCATGGCCTCCACTCCCCCTTTTTCAAAAATTTCGCAAACTTTCCAAATGAAAACATTGAAAAGAGATCCTTTTTGTGAGTTTCTGATTCAGAGTAATCTCGGCCTGGGGGAATTGCAAAATTGTGGAAAAAAAATATCCCACCACATAGCTACTGAGCTAGGCCCACCAATATAGGGAGTTGTGTAAATGTTTTTGCCCGATGGCGAAACCATCGAGGAGATTGAGGCGGCGAAACAAAGTCTTTCTTATGAGTCTAAGAGAAAAAATACTTGTATTGCGTTGTTTAAAATATTTTAAAGTTATTATGTTATTGAATTTCTGTTACAATTATGTTTTTTCTATGATTTTAAAGATTTAGGAAATTTCTTGGAGGATTTTTAAAAATTAACTACATACTTGTTCTTAAAGTTAGTTGTGGTTGTGTTTACCGTTTATGCTTAGTACCCTTCAACTGTGCAGAGAGAGGCTACGCCGATCGTGCTATATGCTACGGGAATTACTCGGTGAGCATCGCTACCCTCGATGCATGAGGCCGCTGAACCAGAGGCATGGCAGAGCGCCATGTAATTCGTAGTACTATAGCTAAACACGCGCTCACTGACCAGATGTAAGAGTCGTTCGCACTGCGATGAATACGCACACCACTACCTTGATACGAAAATGAAATGACATTCATTTTGCACCCTGACTCGAGCCCTGACTCGACGCTAACGTACTTGCTCTAGGGCCTACTGTGTTGTTATTTTCTTTTTTTGTTATCAGTGAAGGTTGATCCATCGTATCTCAGGTGTTGAAATTGAAATGCCAATTTTTCAATACAGAATAAGGGTTTCTAGTCCACAAATTGCTACCGATTGCCCTTTGTTTATTAGAAAACACAGTGTGAATGACAGATATAATGAACTTAAGACGGAAGAAACATGCAATAATTGCAGTGGTGATAACACCCCAATCGTTCATTTAACATATACCTTCTGATGGGAAAAAAAATAATGATAAATGAATTTTTGGACAGTTCTCAAAACAATAAATATAGCAGAAAAACAATATGTTCATTTCTCTTTATCAACAGTGTCTATTCAGAATGTTCAGGTAAACCATAATCCATTGTTAATTTATAATACAACATATTATAAATGCGTACAGATTTTTGAGGCACCCAAAATTGTGTCATAATAGTAATTTCAATAGCTTAGACACGGCAATAGATTTCTTACTGTATTGGCTACGAAATGTCTTAAAAGGAGAGAAAAAATATGATTTGCATTTGCGTATATTTCAACATAAAACAGGCTGAATTTCATATTGCTCCTATATGAATTAGAAATTTAACAATTTTTGTACCAAGAAACGTTTCTCAGTTAATCTTGATGGGATGTTTTTGATGAAAGCTTCAATTCAGGGCCAAAATCAGTTACTTTCATTTTTTGTTAAGGGACACCTGATTTGTGAAATCGTTGTTGCACCACAGTGTATTTCTCTTTAGCCATCGAGGCCAGTTTTTAGAAGAACTTGTTTTTAGAAGAGCAGGAGCCTGCGAAGGTCATGTAAAATTGTTAAATTAAAATAATCATGCTATCATGTCTATAGCTGGAAGCGGACATCCAGGCATTTGGCAAAAACTATGCTTAGAAAAACAATGCACATAAATAAAACATTCGATACGCGCTGAAAGCGTAGTGTCTCCGCAACCCTGTGGCAGTGATCGTCTGTTTGATTTGCGCAGTGTGTTTTCACCGCGCTACAGGGATTCCCCTGGGCTTTCCGTGGTTGGTTTTCAACGCAGTGAAGTGATGTGACGTCTGTCCGCTCCCGGCCATTGACATATGAAACAATAGTCTGGCCTAAATCTGGTGATTAGTGTAACGGGACACCATTTTTTGGACTTGTGTACTAAACTCGGTCTAGGCCTGAGCTAGGATAGGCCTTGCACTACTTTAATTGTCCTTGTGGTCGCTGGCAGTTTGGAAATTTAGGGACGATTCAGAATCGTTGAGATTATTGTTATATGTCAAGATGCAATGATTTGCGTTGATTATTTTGAAGAAATAGCCAAATTCTGTCATGTACTTTGTAGTTCGCCGAATTCTTCTCGTATAGATTGCCAAATTCTGGATCTTTTTGTGCCAGTTTCCTGTCCTGTTCGCGATCTACCTAAGATTTTATACTCCAAGGCTGATGATATGTCTCCAGAAGGTTCGATGTGAGAAACCATGAGCAAAACAGTTTTACTTCCGAGGCAATCAGATAATGTCGAAAACCAGCGTTTTGCAGTTGCTATGTTCACCACTAAAAGTCACTATTTTAATGTTTTGCAAGTTCGTGAGTAGACGGTTTAGAAATGTTGGGATATCTTAGAAAAGCCGTAATTTTCGTAAATGGTGGTTCTTTGGAAAGTAAAATGCCTGGGAATGTTGTAAATTTGATGTAGATGTGAATAAATGAATATGTGTTTTATTTGTAAGGTTTAGATAGAATAAATTTAAAGATGTAGAAATCTCTAAAACTAATGTAGCTTGTATTTTTACATATAGGGAAACACTTTGTTATTTTGATCGCTCCAGCTGATTAAATAGCAATTTTTCCAATTTTAGATGCTCAGCCCAAATGAGAGTGTGGATTTGTCCCACGTCAAGAAAACTTTTAAGCCAATCAGGTTAAGCAGGGTCGGTATTCGCATCAGTCCCTTGTTGATTACTTCTGGGGTTGTCTGTATTTAGACAACAGCGTCAGTCGGGGGGCTTATTAGCCCCGAGAAGTGCAGCCATAGCCCACAACTAGGCCAAAACAATAGCCTGGAGGGAAGAGCAAACCACTCATATTGACTATTCATTAGGGAATGAAAATTTGACCGTCGTTAAAAATAACTTATTGTTGACTAATCTCTGATTCTCATTTGGTTGGTAACACTGCGGTAGATTGTTGTTAACACCCCAGGGGGTGGAGGTGAACTTCACAATCACAATTAATAAGCTCGCTCGCGTGATTGATAACGTCCACCCCCCCCTGGAACCGAGACCTGCGGGGTGCTAGTTGTGTTACTTAAAGGTAAAAGTAGGGAATTTTCCGGATAGCATGTGGAAATATAATTTAGGTGTGGAGAGCGCAGCCCGGGTCCCTCACAATGGCCGCAGACCGGGACCTGCGGACACAGCCGGTGGGATCAGATATCTTATAGCAGATATTTGGCTCACAAAATTGAAATTTGATGAAATGTGAAAATTCTGAAAATTACCAGGGTCCAAACCCAGAACCTGAAAATGTTTCAAATGTTGTTAAATAAGCAAATGGCAAGGTGACGAATTTCAGCCTTTCTTGCTCAAATCGCAGTTAAATGAGTAATGAACTTGAGAACAAGTTAAACCTTTTTTGAATGGCCCTCATGGCAGAGATTGGCTCTAGGTGGGTTGGAATGATCAACGAATTACAACCTTGAAGAGCAATCCAAAACAGTCATGATGGAGACGAAGGGAAGGCAAAGGGAAGGACTAAATGGCTTCTGGCACAGAACTAAATATGGGGCCAGACACCCAACACAGACCTGAAATCAAAACCACCTTCTTTATGAGGCCTTTATCATGGTCCGATTATTGTTGCAATTTGAATTGCTAGCAGAGTACAACAATTGGGATACTTATACCAAAGCTGTTAATTTGGCTGTGAACCTTCAAGGTGCAGGAAGAACTGTGTAGGGAAGGCGCTTGGATGGTTTTCCCAAAGGCACCATTTTTCATCTCTTGTGAGTTTGTTGAACCAAAGATTTCGGAGATGAGCACCAAGAAGAATTATCTGGGAAAATTGAATACCAGAAAAGAGGTCTAATGAGTCTTTGCCCTGAATGGCACATGAATACGGAGACTGGTTAAACTAGCTTTGCCTACAAATGCTAGATCCTTTCTCAAAGATGGTTGGCGCAATTTTCACTAATTCTTTGATGAAATAGCCACTTTAGTGTTGAGCGTTCTGCGAGGAAAAACCATCCTCATTGGATGCTGCTTTAAGGATTGCACTTGAAAACTAAGCTTTTTATAAAGCCGAAGAGTGCCGGCAGCAGTTCGCCACGTCAAGCAGATGAAACACTATGGATACAAGGAAATAACTGTGAATGATGAACAAGATAAGTTGAGCCCCATTCGGTGACGAGAAAGCTAAGAGGAAGTCTCCCTCGAAACAGATGCGGCTTGGAATTGTCACTAAAAGGTAGCTGGACGGGGCAGGTATTGTAAACCTGCATATTGCATCTGAGAGGTTGCCACATTAAGCAAATGGATTGTACAACTGTACATGAAGTGGCTTGCTTTTGAAGTGGTATAGGGTTGGGCTGGTCCCAGCTGCCACTTGTCGGTGTGTAATGTGGTTTATTTGGAGCATATGGGGCTTCACATGTGTAGTAATCTCTGCTACACAGTGCATGGTTGAGCCTCAGACATTTTAGAATTGTCCACTATGGGAAAAGATTATGATAGGAGGCTTGGTGACTTCGCATGCACAATCTATATGGTGTGCGATTTTCATGGTCTGTAATGTTAAGAAATTGGCACCAATGAAGATTAGGTCATAGAACTTGGCATGTGTAACTGGTGTTACACGAGTTTCATTATTTCATGTTATGATTGTTGCATTGGAGTGTGTGGTTGTAGTATAGGTGGCCTGTTCGCATGTGTACCTGTATAGTACACAAGTTTCATGACATAGTTCATGTTAAGAATTGTCACTTGTAGGAGATGTATTTTGGGTACATCTCGGGAAATAGGGGGCAAAAAATTTGTGTAGCATGAGGAATTGAAGTTCTGGAGATGAACTATAAAAAAAGGGTTCATGAAATTATGTTTGTCAATTTTGGCTTAATGTCTGAGCTCATTACTTGAGCATTGTAAATAGAGTGCACATGATTTTTTAGTACTGTTGTGCTAATCTACTGAAGATAGCATGTTAATAGCTGTTAAAATTGTGTCAAGTACATGGAGATGCAACAGCGTGACAACAGTGCGATTGCACTGAACAAAATGAAACAAAATAACAAAAAAACATGAAATTTAAAATTTTCATCACCTTCAGATGGAGTTTGAGAGGAAGACAATAATTCTACACTCTTTAATTGAGATTACTCAACTCACACAGAGATAACCAGTCTACAAGAAAAATGTATTATCGTTCTTTATTAATAGACATGGTGGAACAATGAAATATGCGTGTTCTTATAGTATCTTGGGTTAGATGGGTGTTCGGACTTAGAAGTCCCATGTACTGGGAGCGGATTTTCCATTGCAGATGAACAGTATTGGACAGGCAGATTGGTTCTGTTGGAATTGAACTGATTACTTCTGATTGATTGATAGACATCAATCATCTACAACTTGAACTGTGGGCACTGTCAACTTTGAATCTTACACTTAAAGTTGAATAGATGTTGATCAAGAGCATCTGTGTTGCATTTTTATGATCAATACTATAGTGCCATATCTGGGAGTTAACGTCTTTATAACTCCTTGAGTCAGCAAGGATGGACTAACTTGAAGATCTACTGGAATAACTGTTGACTTGGACTTCTACTCTCTACCGTACGTCTGCTTTGGATCGCACCGGGAAGGAAAACTTCTGCGAAGATGTTAGAGGGAAAATGTTTTTTCAGCCACTTCACAGGACGGACTGGGAGAATTCGACGACTTTTTTTGAAATGGTAACTGTAAAAACGAAATATAAACTATAGTAAACAAATTAAAATAATAATAACAACAATAATATAAACATTTCTCGTTTAACATATGTTAAAAGGTAATTCATTAAATTTGGTAATACTGTGTTTTGTAAATCCGAAGAAATTTTTCGAGACGAAATGATTTTTTAGAGGGGTAGTGGTACCGGGACACATTTTTGGACTTGTGTAACTAAACCTAGTCCTAGGCATGGGCTAGGCTAGGCTGCACTACATTAATTGTCCTTGATGGTGCTGCATTTTGGAACTTCTAGGAACGATTCAGCTCTTGAATTATTGTTATATGTCAAGATGCAATGATTTGGTTGAGTATTTTGAAGACATATGCCAAATTCTTCATTAATTTTGTAGTTCGCCGAATTCTTCTCGTATAGATTGCCAAATTCCATGATCTTTTGTGCAAGTTTCCTGTCCTGTTTCGCTATCTTACCTCATTTTTAATACTCCAAGGTTGATATACTGTACTCCAGAAGGTCTTGGGAACCATTAGCAAACAGTTTTTTTACTTCCGAGGCATCAGATAATGTCGAAATAAGCATTTTTGCAAGTCTATGTTCACCACCCAAAGTCACTATTTTAATGTTTGCAGTTCGTGAGTAGCGTTTCTAGAAGTTGTTGGGATTCTCTATAAACGCCGTAATTTTTCGTCCAATTTGATCTTTGGAAGTAAAAAAGGCCTTGTGAAGTTTGTAAATTTGATGTAGATGTGAATAAATGTAATATTGGTTTTTATTTGTTAAGTTTAGAATAACTTTAAAGATGTAAATCTCTAAACTACTGGAGCTTTGTTTTTTTACATTAGGGAAACAACTTTGTTATTTTGATCGATAGTCTGATTACTAATTAGCAATTTTTCCATTAGATGCTCAGCCAATGAAAGCTGTGAATTTTTACACGTCAAACTTTTTAGCCAGTTTTGAATCACGCTTAAGCAGGGTGTATTCGCTCAGTCTTTGTTGTTACTTCTGGGGTTGTCTTTAGACAACAGCGCTCAGTCGGGGGCTTAGCCCCCGAGAAGGGCAGACCATAGCCCACAAGCTAGGCCAACCATAGCTGGCAGGGAAGAGCAAACCACTCAATAATTCCCAAAATAAACCTGAATCCAAAAGTCAGGATAGGGATGACTCAGGAGCTAGAGGACAAGCTCTAGTGACCGGTGTCTCCTAAATCAAATCTGGCTAATTGCCTGAATGGTGTAGCAGCCTAGGCCTACAAAATATTGGGTCTGAGATTAAATAAGGCTTGCTACCTTGAAGCACGAAAAAAAATGGGCCAGATAAATTGGGTTCATAACTGATCAATGATGCATATCGATTAATTATTGGTGATTGATATGGCTAAATAGAAAATAAATTATTTGGTATAAATTTTTAGATTTAATAATAAAGTTCTTAAGTTGAAAGATTAAAGGAATTTATTTGAATTGTTCAAGAAATTAACAAAAGAAATTGTTTTCTTTCAAGTGAATACTTGAATTAATTCTGGATCTCCTGCATTGACAATTAGCATAAATAAATATTTACAAGATTTGAGATAAATTTTTCCTGGAACTTGTAACAATTTTTGAATTCAGCAAGTGTACAAAATAACTTGAAATTGTATGAAAAGCAATTTAATTTGGTGTGTTATTGATTCTGAATGACATAAAATAAATCTCTTTGCACTGATTATATATGTTTGAAACAAAGAAAAAGGTTTCCTGTGTATTTGTCTTGTCTCTCCTTTTAATTAGAAATGTAAACATAAGGTAAAAGGTGTTTAACTTCTTGAATATTCATGACACGCTACCACAAATTATGAATATTCATTAGGGAATGAAAATTTGACCGCTCGTTAAAAATAACTTTTTGTTGAATAATCTCTGAATTCTCATTTGGTTGGTTAACACTGGTAGATTGGTGTTAACACCCCAGGGGGTGGAGGTGAACTTCACAATCACCATTAATAAGCTCGGTCACGTGGTTGATACCGTCCACCACCCCCTGGACCCGAGACCTCTGGGGTTGCTAGTTGTGTTTACTTACAGGCTAAAAGTAGGGAATTTTTTCGGAATAGCCTGTGGAAAGATAATTTAAGGTGTTGAGAGCGCAGCTCCGGGTCCCGTCACAATATCATGTAAAAGCAGTTTGGGGCTATGTAAATTTTAATAAGGCAATGGGGTCATGAAATTTTACATCTAGCAATAGAAGGATTGTGTAATTTTGCCATGTCAACCTTGAAATCCTCCCAGCCCCCCTGCATAATGAATGGTCCCTAAAATATATGTGCAATTAAAATATTAACTTTGTCCTGCCAGAAGTAAGGAGTAATGTCATAGCTTTCAACGGTGTTGTGTGCATTGCAGCAAGTCGCAGCTGTATACTCATAAGCTTATAAAGTTTGCATGCATGATACGCGTGCAAAATAGCTGTGCAAAAGTGATGACGTCAGATGAAGTATAGCTGGTTTGGCACTATATGTGTGGTCTTCTTTTGTTCATGCATGCAAGTAGTGCTTTATGCTGCTTCAAGTATGCATATTCAAGAAGTTTAAATGCATTCATGATCGGTATCTAGATAGATGACTGACTGGGGGATGGGGTGTCAGCGCAAATAACAGGAAATTGTACTATGAATGTGTGTAAATTAGTATGTAACTGATGGTATGTTGAATAAGGTTCATGCCCTGGATGGAGCAACCTCAATCATAACCCTTTTGGATGAAGTTTAGTGATCTGTATCAGAAAGATAAGGGCAGTTTAGCCGAGTTTGCTATGATCAATTTATGAGGTCATTGTGTAAAATTCTTCCAAGGGGACCCTTCATGCAAATATTGGTGGTGCTCTCACATTACTATTAATGTCAAAATAATGAATTTGAGTGGTCCATTTTAATTGTATTCTTCTTTAAACATGTATTTTTGTTTACATTTTAATACTGCCATCTATTATTTTAAGAAACAAATACTTTTCTTGTTCACTCAAGAGATGATGGTATGATGGATGCATTAAGGGGATTATATGAGATTTGACCACCACTATTCCGTATAGGTTATCAAAGATTGGAATCTGCAAACCTGGCATAACACTCCTCGCTGGTCTAGTGGATAGGTAGTAACCTTATGATACAGTGGTCTGGGGTTCAAATTCCACTGCTGGTACTTTAAAATTATAAAATTGTTCATTATTTTTTCAGGTTAATAGGGGAAAATTCAAAGTTAAAAAAAGATCAGAATAACCAATAGCTACCCTTGAGGTTACTAAGGGAGACCTGATCCTGGATCATGGTTGCATGGTTGGTGTCAATATCTCCAGCGGGCACATGCACAGATGGTCAATAGGTTAACTTGGCCAGACACACTCCAAAACAACCCAAACATACACCAAATACAAAGAAATCACCAGCTGCAGGACTCTAAAATGTTGAGGTGCATGTATTGTATAATTTGCCACATGCTTGGATGATCTGGAAGTCCATTCAACAAAATTAACCTTCTGTGAAAGAACCTGATTGGTCAAAGACATTTATGAGCATCCACATTTGAACAAGGCGGTTCTCGAACCACAAAGTCCCCCGCCCAGTGTGGTAGCTAAAGAACAAGAATATAATTTTAAGATCTCAGGGAAGATTGCGATGGAAATAAGTGGTTCTTGAACCACTGAGGATCCTCCTATAACAGTTGCAATAAGTCATAGCAGTTGTAATAAATCATCAGTCAGGCTACAAAGTGCTGTAGAGTAGTAGATGAATACTATGGACACACTAGTCTTACAGTAATTTTTTCAAGTTTATAATGTTGTTTGAAAAAGAGAGCTTGCCCAATTTGTTAGTACAGTTTTGGCGATGCTGTAACAGATAAATTTATAGAAATGGAACTTGGTGGTTTGTCAGTGATTACAAGAAGACATAAGAAAGTACTTACATCTGTTGTGGTTGCATTTTAAATGGGACTGATCATGATTTCATGGTAAATGGGGTTAATCAGAAAGCTGAAGATGGGGAGTGTGATCCAAGTGAGGAAGTGATCTCATCACCACCAAGTTTCATCCACCTACCACATGATTAGTGATTTGATCTTGAATGACCTTGCATGACCTTGAAATGACATTCCAATGTTTCAGCACTGAATGTGGACCACACCCACCAAGTTTCATCCTCCTACCACATGATTAGTGATTTGACCTTGAATGACCCCGCATGACCTTCAAATGACCTTCAAAAATTTCGGCACTGAATACACGCAACGAAAGTACAATTGACCTCTGCTGTATTGGCCAATCATGCAAACGTATTACGTTACTAGGATTCCTTGTTACTAGGTCAAGTACAGCTGTGCATACGCAGTCAACACACATCATTTTAGCGATGCGTCTCATATTTGATTCCAGACGTAATATGCATGCGTGTAGCCAGGGGTGCAGAGGGAGCGCGCGCACCCCAGAGTCCTGTTAAGGTCATTATGGGATAAAAATGGTACAATGTTTCAAATTGTTCATGGGAATGTTAAAGGTGAGTGACCTGATCAATAATCTCATTCCCCTCTCTGACTTTACCCAATCATAATTGAGATTTTGGTTTAAGAGAGTTTGCATTTTTACTATTATCCCAGTGAAATGCAAGTCTGGGAAATCTTTCTTTTTAATGTTATGAACAAAAACGTCCTCAAATGTATTTGACCACTCCAGCTTGTACATGTACATACACTGTTAGGAGTGGGCAAATAAACGCTTTTTCTTCAAATCTCTATTTAAACGAGTGGATTCTATGGCCATTTTGGCTGCTGAAAACGATTCTAACAAGCATTTTCATATCAAATGAATTTTGATGGTGGTTCCATGGATTTGAAATTTTGACATAACTTCAAAAAGCAATGTTCTTCTCAACCTATTTTGTCAGAAACTCACACACAGATGCTTCTGTATATTCTATAAATATTTGCAAAGAAAAAATATAATAATATTGTGTTGAATTGCAACAGGCTTCAATTTTACAAAAATGGTATTGTAGAGTGCAAAGCAGTAAATAGAATAGCCTTTCAATCAGTAGACTTACCAAAGAACATGAGAAACACCATTGTATCATTGTTGTGAAAGGCTACAAGTATAATTGATTTTATGTTATACAAAAGAGTTTACTGAAGCATGCCAGCCAGTGGTGCAATGAACTTTCTTATGTCCTTTTGTAAGTCTACTGGCTCAATGGCTATTCTATTCATGGCTTTGCACCCAATAATACATTTTAATTGAAATTGAATCCCTTCGCAATTCAGAAAAATATTATTATATTTTTCCTTTGCCAATATTTATAGAATATACGAAGGCATATGTGTGTGAGTTTCTGACAAAATAGGTTGAGAATAACATTGGTGTTTGAAGTAATATCTAAAATTGCAAAAATTCCCCATTGACTTTACATGCAAAATTTAAAATCCATGGAACCACCATCAAAATTCATTTAATATGAAAATGCTTATCAGATTCATTTTTGGCAGCCAAAATGGCCAAAGAATCTACTCGTTTTGAAAAAAAAAGTGGTCATATGCCCACCCCTAACACTGTTGGACCAATTGGGTACACATTTTCGCTTCTACTATTTAATAAGCTGGACCCTTTTCACTAAATATTTATGATCAGATACATTTGGTGATGTTTCCACATGAGAAAGAAAACATTTTATGAAAAGCTGGACCCACCTTTGAAACAGAAAATTGCTTTATAATCATAAGCTCAAAGTTGATTAACAGCCCTCTAGGTGTATTTATTCCCCATATGGCTTGTAGGTCTTTTTTCCCCTAATTTTACATGAAAATGTGTGAAATATATTTCACATTACTATCTAAATATCATGATAAATTTGAGACTATTTGGAACAGAATCTCATAATTCTAAAGGTTTTTACCCCAAGATGACCTTGAACTATCATAGATAGCAAACTATGCCTTTTTGTAATTCAGCATGACTACTATGACTAGGTGGAGATGTAAATTTCGAAAACACTTGTCAAATTCGGGAATTTTCCCTCTGTACAATAGCCCCCCCCCCCCCCCCCCCGGGCCGTATGCAGGATTCATTTTTTTGGGGGGTGCACTTTTTTTTGTAAAAGTAGATCTAACCCCCTAAAATTGTCCTTTTTTGAACATCTCATCACCATAAAGTGGGCTTTCTGGTCAAAAGTTCTCTAAATTTTGGACTTTTGTATTATAAAATCAAGCAAAAAGTGGACCTTTTGCCCCTTTTATCGAATTTGGGGGGGGGCGTGACTGCACCCCGTGTATGCCCAATACTCAAGGATAACAAAGTTATCTTAATCTAATGTTCAGACCAAGAGAGTTTGGAATGTTTTTGGTTTTTGTGAATTTCATCATTTGTAATTTTGTGATTTTTTGTTTAAATTTCAGTGGCAGGATCATTTGTGGAACTGGATGTACTCATTGTGACTGGTTCATATTACCTTTATGCTGCAAAGAACTCTTGCTAACAGAAAACAAGGAAAACAGCTAAAAACAGTGGTGGTTGGAAGTTCATTAGCTCTCTGTTTTAAATTCAACCTACATGTACAATGGATCATACAAAGAGATCAAATATTCAAACTTCAAAAAAAGTCAAGCCAAAACCAAGATCTGGGGCAGATACTTCCAGCAACCCTACCACACCAAAAAAACAGTCCTGTAAACCTTCCAAGAATGGTCAAGGTACATCTGGTCAATCAAGTGACACCAGAACAAAACAGCGATGCAAAAGTTCTGCTGTGGTGGCTCTGAGGCAAACAGGGCCTCTTTCTGTACTTCCTAGAGGTAGTACTGGTGATAAGAGCATAATAGCACCTCAAGGATACACAGTTCGTCCAGTTATCCCTGCAAAGAAAGCAGAACTGGTGTCAGTGGCACGTGCTATGAATAGAGAAGAATTTGGTCCCCGACTACAAAAGCTATTTAATCCTGAAACTGAAGCTGCTACTGAAGCAATTCAGACTGGTGTTTACATCGGCTGGCGATGCCCTCAGTTCACCTGGGATTGTATCCGTGTAGGCAGACTTTCTCGTTGTTTCTGTGGACACATATTACAAGAACACGCCTCATACAACGGGCATAGTGTTCGAGTACCATGTCGTCAAAGTGGTTGCGGGTGTAAAGCATTTGCTTTTATCCCAGGTCGACCTGAAGACATTGGAGAATTTTGGTTTCAGAGGCGAAGAGATTTTGATCCCACCACCTGGAGGGCAAAATGCAGATGCAAGCACACTCATGAAGAGCACCAGTGCACAGGCTATAGAAGTTGTAAAGCAAGAGGCTGTTCATGTGGGTCTTTTAATTCCAACTTCTTATGTGCAGCTTGTGATAAACACTGGGAGGAACACGAGACGGTATTTGAAACTGAAAGTCACCGTCATCAGCATAACATTCCTTATGGAGAAGCATACCTACCATTTGCAGAGATGCCCGAACTGCGTAACACGGCTATAACAGGTGTAGATGATGATTCTGGCATTTATCAAGCATTGGTGGATGGTCAAGGCCCTATACCACGAAGCAGAGCTATTGACCAGAATACACCCGTCAAACCATCAACCAAGTCCAATTTTAATCCTGTTTGGGACTGAAACTTGCCTAATTTTGCCAAATATTACTGGCACACTCCTAAAACATAATACCAGCATTTAGGTAATAAATATTTATGAATCAATCAAATATGTACATTAGTCCAAAAATTGGAAATGAAAAAATGGCATGACCTTCAAAACCTGCAGAAACCTTGAACATGGTTTGGGATCCTCCGCATTGTAAGTGTTGACTTCTGATATGGATGGAATGAATAAAATGCTGAAAGATATGCTAGTTTGAAATTTAATTATGTTAAGTTTTAATTAAACAGGTATACTGTGGAATATTTTTAATCTTCACCTTTTTGTAAAGTCATGCAATAATGTTGCTGAAATATTTTTTTGTGGGCCGCCAGCTATAGCTGGCACGACCATTTTGCAATCCGTTGTGCGTGTGTATGTATGTGTGTGTCACAAAGTTTTTTTAAAATTGACAATTGAAAAGTTCTAGTTCAATTGGAACCAAACTTGTGTCAAACTTGTGTCATAGGTGTACCATGGGATTCATGTTGATGAGGTCAAAGGTCACATGCCAAGATCAAAGGTCATGTGACATCAATTTGTAAGATAGACTGGGCAGCCCATAGCGAGAGTGAAAGCCAAGAACCGCGAAATTCTAGTTTCATTTTGAGTCACAAAAACATCTTAATAGGAAGGACATGCACTTTTGTTTCAACCATCAGAAAAACAAAGATGATAATGGCTATCAGACAGAAGGAGTGATGTCATAACTTTTCCATAACTATTTTACATGCATATTGTGCTCACGACTTACTGCAATGCGCAAAATTAAAGTTGCGTGTTCCGATCGTCTTTGGGACCCCCCCTGATTTACCCGGAAGTATAGTATCGATTTTGATATCAGATGAAAGGTCGTATTTTTCTCATTGTCGTCCTGAAATTTGAGCCCTCAAATCCATTTCATTCCCAAGATATGAACAAAAAACCGTTGTTTTTAGTGGTTAACCATCAATATTAGCACAGTATTGAATAGGGCTTTGCAACATGCATTATTGCGTCTACCATCAAAACCGCAAGTTTGTTTCCCACGGTACTTGATGGGTGTATGTGCAAGTGCCAGGCTCTCATATCAAGTAGAGAACATAATACGCATAAATCGGAACAAACACCTTTAACACTGTCTCACTTCTTAGCTCTGGTCGGATGATAGCAACATGCATTGGACCTACAGTGAATCCATTCGGCTTCCTGCTAAATAATGTAACTGCATGTGTGTGAGTGAGTTTGTAATTACCTACAAATGAGGATGCACATGTAAAAAAAAGCACAGACTTGGATACACCTGTAATCGCGGACTTCCTCTCTACTGGTTATATCCAGGAATCGCAGTGCAAAATACTTTTAAAAAGGTCCACTTGGGGTACGGCATGGGTCACAGTCACAATCAAGAGAAGATTTCAATAGCGCCACACAATGCATTGCTTCCAATGGAGGTTTTTGTACAGGTACTGATGTGGGTCGTTAGTGATGAAACATGGCTAAAATTGACAGTACTGATCACAAACTTGCATTTTAAGAGCGTTTCAACATCTCTAACGATCGACATGGCAACCTGTACAAAAACTCCAATGGAAGCAATGCATTGTGGGAAGCTACTGGTATCTTCTCTTGTCACAATCAGTTTGACTGGGTGTGTCCTCAGATAGGATTAAGTCATAGGCAAAATGAGATCCTCTTTTACTGGTAATACAAGTCTGTGTGGCTGTGATTTGTTTGCCCAATGGAATTCATAAAATCAGTTTCATTTTTGGGATAAATGTAAAATTTAGACTGTGCACAAATGAACCCGTGACAAGAAAATGTTAAAGATAGCACCACAATATTTTAATACAATGTAGTCACTTTCACTGCTTCAACCAAACACCTTACATATTTGATGTTGGAAGTATATACATGGAGCCAAAAGAAACAGCAATTTTCAAATTTGAAGTACTTAATTGTGTACTGTCCACTAACAACTTAATTTTCTACATTTTATTTGAAAGACTGTTACCCACACAGCATAATTTGAACCCAATGTACCATTTTAATTGAGAGTAGCAATTATGTATATTATAATGGCCCATTGACTGCTGTACAAATAATTTCTGGTAACCCAAAATAATGCAGTTTCTCATACCACAGCTGTTTGACCCCATGCATATTGTCTCTTATTTTTAGAGCAATTTTAAGCAATGGTGACACAAATTTGACAACTGATTTAAGTAGGGACATGCAAGAGCTACTACCTCCGCAAAAATCAGAAAAATCCATTGCGGGAATCTTGCCATATAGGCCTATAAAAGTCACAATTTGTATGTTTCCGTTTCCGTATCTCATGTTTGATGAAATGATTGGTTATAGCACCCTCTATATGCCTATTTCCCATAGAAAGACGTGTAAAACTAGATTTTTATGAAAAATCACATTTGCCCGCAATGAAATTTCATCAAATTTACACAAGATGTAGTTAGTGGCATAAATATTACAAATTAGTTGTCAAAAGTGTGTCGCCATTGATATTTTTTGTTTTATTCTCGTTTTGTCATAATAAATGAGACATTCAAACAGCTGTGATACATGTACAAGTATTATCATTACTGAAAGGGAATTCAACCAAAATATTCTGCTAGTGTATGAAATAAGGTTTCCGTATCTCATGTTTGATGAAATGATTGGTGGGGTAGAGGCTGACTTTTGGATAATACCCCATTAATGCTCTTGTTACATGTACATACACACCAAATGTTATGTTGTTCAAGCACAATACAAATATATATTAAGTACTGGTAAAATAAAACTCTGGTTTAGTCCAGAAAGAATAAACATTGTATGTCAAGAACTTGAAAAGCAATGATAAATCGTGTCCTACAACAGAAATCCAGCACATACATTCTCCATTATTTTTTATCTATACCACAAAGATACTGACACTATAGTCGATTCAACCCATGCTGTCACCAGAGAAAAGTTTTGGACAGCACCGATTAGTTGGGAGAGGAGGCAGTAAAAGGAAATATGTAGCCCGATTCACCTGTTTCCTACACGAAATAAGATAATGGGCCTTTCATGTTGGCATTCATTGTTTACAAAGGAGAGTTCAAAGACTTTGTTTTCCTTCGTATCAAAAACACGGGCGTTCAAAAGCTTAACATTCAAATCGCTGTTCCATTGAATACCACTGCTTAGGCAAATACGTTTAGTCACAATGTTTCTGAGAGTCTGTAATGCGCTCGTTGATTGAAATGCTTTCATGGAATTAAGAATTGATTTTTGTGGAATTTTACTTTCAAACCCAATGCACATGCCCCTCATTAAATTGCCAATACCTTCTGAAAAGTAATAGAGGTGACACGATGGGTTGAAATCTACTGACATTAGAAAAACTTGGTTTGTTTAATTAAACATGGGGTTTACACTAGAAGCCTGCAGGCCACCATCTGGGCTGTCAAAAAGAGTGAATTGATGATGTTAGGTCCCAACAGCCCATACCACAGAGAAAAGATAAAGGCATTGGTCCCCATGCTGGCCAGGTAGACAATTCAGCATAGGTTACAACACCAAAGTCAGGTGGATTTTGAGATGGCTTCCAAATTGCCTGCACTCATTGAGAAGACTCTCAGCAACACTGCCCTTAGCGACTATGGTTGTTTGAACTCACTCAAATTGCATTTTTCATATCCACTCACAAAAAAAATTATTCAAAAACACATTTGTTTTATAACATCATCTAACTGACTCTGAGAACTTGATTCCTTCCAATGTTGATGAAACCATATGCATTTTTGAGAAGTGGAATGCCCCCAATTACCATAATTACACCCCTAAAAAAGCGAAGTGGTCCGAAACCGTGACCCCCGTGTCACACCCTGTCGAAATTAGCTCTCCTTAACTTCACGTTTTGGCTTCAAGCCCACCACGGAGCGCGTATAAACATGCTGTGGGGCGGGACCGGAGAAGTGGGAATCAACATTAAAGGAAATCAGCTCAGTTAGATGATTTATAAAACATAATGTGTTTTTGAATAAATCATCATGAACTGATTTCCTTTACACCAATGTTGACTGAATATATGCATTAACCCCCGTTGAATGAATCATTCAATCAACACCGACTGCAACTCAGTCGGAGGTGGAGCATGATATTTAGCGCAGCCCAAACCAGAGCAGCCAGAAGGCAAGACCAGCAACTTAAACATAAAGTAAATATATGGGTAAAGGCCTCAAGGCATTACATTAAAAATAGGGGACATAAAAAACGCTCACCTGACAACGGAATACTCCGGGCGAGCGTCAACGTCGGCGAATAGGAGACTTTATGAATAGTGTAGAATTTAGGGTTGTTTCGGCAGGAGTGCTCTTAGCATGTTCTCTTGAGCAGTTTGTACGTTTCTGTAGACACCGACGAAAGCGTTGTGGGAGCCCTCCAAGACATAGCCTCGCAGGATGTCGGCAATGCTGATTCCGCGGTTATAGGCCCGGGAAGCGTGTTACGGACAGAATGGGCTCGCGCTTGTGAAGCTCCTATCACCGCGTTTGAATCATTAATTACAGCGGTAATCCATCTAGCAATTGTCGCTTTTGACGCGGGCGGACCGTGGGGGGAAGACGTGCGTGAGAAGAAACAATGAGTCGGTCGAGCCCCTGAGCGAACTAGTCTTAAGTTTATAGTATCAAGGGGCCCGAACGGGACACCACAGGCGATCTTCCCGACACCGAAGAGTGCATGCAATTGGGGTAAGATAATTGTTGAGTGTTCGGACTGAGGATGACTCTTCTGGAAAGAAAGTCCGGCACTAAAAGAACAATTGAAACCTGTCCCGTGAGAATTCGGACGCTGACATCGAGATATTCTGATCTCCGAGCATCGTCTCCCAGATGCGAGAGCGACCAGGAAGGACAGCCTTAATAGTGACATGCTTTAGTGAATGCCTCAGACATAGGTGCAATGGGGCGGGCTTCACCAAGTAGTCTAAGACTGTATTGAGGTCAGGGTGGGACAGTCTTCCTGGCCGGAGAGTAGTGTATTAAACATCCCCTCTAGAAGGCGACGGATCGAACCCATGCATAGTGATCGTGATCCATCATCGAAAACATAGATGGATCCCTAAGATAGCGGACTTGTAGTTTCTGACAGTCGAAGTTTCAAGTCCGCGAGACGACAGCGATCAAGTTGGGAGAAAGTCAGCGATCCTCGGCTACAGATTGCCCGAGTCGGAGACACCTATCGATCGGCTCACCACCCGCGAAGTAGGGTCCCAAGACGCTTAGAGTAAGCGTCCGTGGTGGACTTCTTCTTTCAGCTGATATGAGCGAGGAAGCCCTCTGCGAAAAGCAGAATATAGGCATCGCTGCGGATAATGGACCGAGTTCAACGACGATGCTCCAGGGACAGACTGGCGCTCCCTCCGTCCGGAAGTGACACTAGGTCAGGACGGTTCGGTCGACGCAGCGGCAGAGCGGGGGGGGGGTCGCCAAGCGATCCACCATTGGCCGAAAACAAAGGTGTTTCGGCCAGAAGGAGCGATATGAGGATGAACGGCCCCGGCTCCCGCCCGATTTTCGAAGCTACATGATGCAGAATCGAACGGCGGTGGAAAGGCATAGGCCGTGAACCCGTCAGTCGATCGCCAGAGCGTCGACTCCGTACGCCCCGGGTCGTGAGTACGGGTGCAGTACAGAGGGAGCTGGTGACTCAGGTTCGAGGCGCGAACAGGTCGAATCTGAGGAACATAGAGTCTCCGAAGATTCCCGCAGAACATCTCGGTTCAGTATCCATTCCGAGGCCGTAATCCTGCCGCGAGACAGATCGTCGACAAGAAAGTTGACGGCCCCCCGGAATGTGTACAGCGGACATCGTGATTGGCCCTGGGTCCCGACACCACGAATGCGTGCCCATTGGCGTTCCAGGCACAGGGGTCGAGGACCGAGTCACGCCCTGCTTGTTGATGTAGGACACCACGGTGGAGTTGTCAGACTGTACTAGGACCTGGAGTGGTCACCATCGCCTCGAAGTGAGGCTAGGGTAAGCTTTCACCATGCCTCAACTCGCGGCGATGAGGACATGGGCCTGACGCCTCGGTCTGGGACACGTCCCCGAGGCGCAGAGGTCTAGGGTAAACCCCCCCCCCACCCCAACCCGACTTCGACGAGTCCGTCGTGATGCAACAAAAAATCCGGGAGGCGCAGGAAGAGATTCCATGAGTCAGGTTGGGGCGGTGGAGACCACCATGCAGGGGTGTTCCCGGATCCATGCATTGATAGGGATTCAGAACGGGACTTGGGTGTGATGGGCCTGTAGTGTCGCCCGAGGTGCATTTGAAGCATCCTCATATGAAGGCGACAGTACGGGACCAGGCGCGAGACTGGCCATCAAGCCTAGAAGGCGAAGCCAGTCTCGAGCGGGGGCCTGCGGCTAAGCAGCGCCAGGGATGTTGCGGTTTGAACCACAACATTCACCCGCTCGACGTAGTTTCTGCCAATGCACCAGCGAAGCAGCTTGCAGGCCGAGAGAGCACCCAAGATGTTACATAAGGTACCTGATGAGGGGTAAGGCTCGGACTTGTAGAAGTGGACAATGAAGAAAAAAATATGCAAGACCCAACGGCAAGGTACGACTGAACAATCTGTCGGCTAGTCGAACTGGGGCGAGGGACCGTAGATCAGCCAGTCGGCCAGGTACATGCAGAGGTGAACCCCTGACGCCTGAGGAATGCGCCCACCTCCCGGGTCACTATTGTGAAGACTCTGGGAGAGGTGGAGAGTCCGAAGGGAGGGACCGTCCACTCGTACGACTGGCACCTGGGTTTGGAATCTGAGCCAGCGACGGTCGGATTTGGGGACTGGAACGTGAAGGTAGGTGTCTTTAGATCTAAAGAAGACGCCCAGCTCCCTTCAAAGGACAGAGGCAGGATGGACGCGAGGGTTTCCATCCTGAACCTCTTCGGCTTGATGAACTGATTCAGAGGCTTCAGGTCAGGATGGACTGCCAATACCCGGTCTTCCTGGGGGCCAAGAAGAACGTCGACCAAACCCCTCGGTGAAGGGGCGGTCGACTGGGAAGATGGCACCCTTCGCCAAAGAGCGCGGAGACCTCGTCCAGAAGAATGTTGGAGCTTACGGTTCCCCGGAAGGGGGTAGGTCTCGGGTGGGAAGTCGCCGGGGTTCCGCGGTGACTTCCAATCGGTACACCCGTTCCACCACGCTAAGCACCCAAGGCGCGGGGAAATGGCTGGCCATTCCCCCGCGTACGAACTCCAAGCGGCCGCCCCCCGGAGGTGGTAAGGCCCCCTCCCGAAGGAGAGACACCGCGGCCGCCGTGTCATCAGACGAATATTTTCCCTTCCCAGGCGACTTGCTTTTGGAGGGGGTCGAGTCCTCGGCCTGCCCGGGCTTCTGGGGTTGAAGTAGCCGGAGCTGGCGGGCTTCATTGGGTTGCTGAGGCGGTGTCGGCTTCGCCTGTTTGGCGGGAAAGCTGGAGGAAAGAAGAGCGGGATACGCTTTTCTTCTTCTAGTGAAGATCCCGAGAGGAAGATCTTCGCTGAAGATCTTGAGCGCCTCCTCCGACTCCACACGCTCCGCAGGGGGGGGGGGGGACGCAAGCAAAGAGTCACCGAACGAACCCCAAAGAGGACGTCCCGCGACTCGGGCTTGGTCTTGGGGAGAGCTCCGAGCACGATCGGGGCTCAAGGTGCGGAGTTGAAGCAGGCGTGCTCGCGTCGCAAGAAGCTCAGGCGACGCGGCCAAGGCATCGAAGCCTCCGTCTGACGAGTCCACTGGCGAGGCTAGGACAGTCAATGCATCGGAGGCTTCCGAGAAAAAAACTCCACCCTCGCTCAACGAGATCTGATGTCGTGGGCGAGATGACCATGCGAGGAAAGCGGCCTAGTCTGACGCCAGAGGTCACCGCCAGGCAGGGCCTCAAACTTGGTCCTCCCAGAAGGGGGAGAAGCCGCCGGGGCACCCTTGCCTGGTGGCAACTGGTTGCTAGGTCAAGATTCCATAGTCGGGGTCCTAAGGAAGGAGTCGTAGTGCCCCTTCGGTATTCCTCAACGACCTGGCGAAAGATTTCACGGGTACGATGCGAAGCTTTGAGTAACATCCCGGAGCGCTTCAAGAAGACCAAGTCGGGGAAGCTGTTCAACGCCTGGACGCGTCGGGGGGAGGATGGGGAAGCCCAGAGTGAGCTGTCCCTCCTCCGCACGCCGTCAGGAGAGCACAAGGCAGGACCGAGAGAACTCCGCCGCCTGCGAGCACATGAGGGGTGCATGCGGGCAGAGTATCCACCTCATCAGTTCCGCCGCTGCCGAGGCGTCGAAGGCGCCGAAGGGTATCACCTAAGTGAGCTCACCTCGGAGCCCGAGTCCGCCCCGCCAGCGCTGTCCCCCGAAACGTCGGAGGTCTTCGGCCGGTAGGAGCCCTGAGAGGACGGGAGCAACGGAAGAGTGGAAGAAGGCGGAGGGGCAGGGGCGCCACCTGGGCAGCGACACCAGGGCCTCCCGGCAGGGACCAAGCCATCTGGCATAGGCTGG